>JAUIMM010000571.1:2452500-2497500 GCA_031769625.1 Taudactylus pleione
GGACCAAATACAACCTTAACACGGATTGGGGAGGGGGGGTGGCGGTTGCTGTACTCCTGCATTAAGCTACTTGTAAACTTTTTCCTTAACTTTCCTCATCCTCCTCCTCCTCCTCAGTAATTCACGCACATACTAGCTCCAGAGAATTTACTTTACGCACTTGAAAGCACTTTGTGATGATGAATCTGTGTCCCAGAGACTGTGCATCTTCCCTGTGTGTGTTCTCCCCTCCGGTCCAGCCCTCCCTCCATCCCATGCAGTCCCCACTTTAATAAATAAATAAGGAGCTAGTAGCAGAGGCTGCAGGAGGAATACCTTGGGTGCTTTTTGGCTGCCTCCAGTCGCCACCTCTATAGAGTGAGAAGCGGTCGATAAGTAATTGTTATTGCGGGCAGGGAATGCAGAGAGAGGGGTCCAGCTAGAACAATTCTCATTTATTTGGTAGCTTTTTTTTTTATTGGTGGCATCTGTCCCCCCCACCCCTGTCTCTCTCCCCTCCACTGCTCCTGTAGCAGAACAGAGCCCAGGGGGTGACATCCATCCATCTCACTTTAGGGGTCTCTTTCCAAATATACACAAACCATACAAAATATAGGGATAGAAGGGAGGGGGGAGAGAAGGGGGGCATGGGTGGAGGGTAAAAAGCCATTTTCAGCAAAACAAGTTTTTTTTTTTTTTTTATCTAGCACTCCCTAACAACCCGCTGTAAATGAAATCACTCATTCTCATCAAGTGGCAGGCCAAATATTATCTACAGTGCATTGAGAGGGATCGAATCCTATTTAGAATCGCGATTCGACATCTGTTTTCAAATTTGATCATCTATGAACTTTATTTTCCGAGTTTGGGGAAAATTATATTCTATCGATCCCAGACACTGGCTGCCTGTACATATATTTTCTGCTGCAGCTAGGAGCAGGAGTGCAGAGGAAAGGAGTTTAGCCTGACACTCTGCAGCGTACACACACACACTTCCTATCTCCTCCTATCCTTCCTTCTCTCCATCCATCCTCCTCTCCATCATTACCTGGGATCTCTCCTTCCTTCTATTCATCAGCCTCTCCTCCTCTCCATCATTACCTTGGATCTCTCCTTCCTTTATTCTTTCTTTCTAGCCACTCTATTCTCCTACTCTCCATCATTACCTGGGATCTCTCTTTCTTTATTCTTTCTTTCTATCCATTCTCTTCTCCTAGTCTCCATCATTACCTGGTATCTATCCTTCCTTCCTTCCTTCCTTCCTTCCTTCCTTCCTTCCTTCCTTCCTTCCTTCCTTCCTTCCTTCCTTCCTTCCTTCCTTCCTTCCATCCATCCTTCCTTCCTTCCTTCCTTCCTTCCTTCCTTCCTTCCTTCCTTCCTTCCTCTCCTCCTCCCTATCAATACCTGGGACCCATCTTTCCTCCCATCTCCACCTCTCCATCATTACCTGGGCTCTCTCCTTTCTAGTCTACATCCTGTCTTCTGAGTTTCTCCCTCTACTTTCTCTCTCTCTCTCTCTCTCTCTCTCTCTCTCTCTCTCTCTCTCTCTCTCTCTCTCTCTCCTCTCTTCTCTCGCTCTCTCACAGCCCTTACTTCAATACCCAGTTGGGTACCCCTTCAGCTCCCGTGGCGAAGCTTCTGCCTTGGAGGAAGAGTTACTGGAGGACACTCCATCCTCTGCCCTCTCACTTTTTCTGATTAGTTTAAACTGGTTTACATTGTTTTACTGAAGTGTCTCCAGGAAACGCACCGAGTTCTCCTGCACAGGATACTGGATGCCCAGGAAAACGTGAGTTACTCTGAGAGCCTGTGAGCATGGGGGGGATTCTACTTTGCGCAGTGATCCGATGTCTTTGGAGGGACGATGTCAGATGCTGCATGTGGTTTTGTGAAGGGGTTAGATGGGTGCTTAGTGAAGGTAATACCAGGATCTGTTATATAGGGCTGGAGCAACAACTTTAACTGTATAACAGGTAGTCACTCCTTACTATACAAGTGCAACAATAACTGTAACCAATCCGGACTCGGTAACTATGGGGTCACATTAAGGTAACCCGATACTCAGTGCAGCCAGGCACACAGGTGATCAGTAAGAATTGGGTAGCATTATTACAGCAAGGTCCTGGACCAGTAAGTAGGAGGCAATATAACTATAGGAGTGCTGGCATGCTTTGCTCAGAGGGAGGAAGTAGGTAACCCAACTGCTGTGGTTCAACAACAGTCCCTCCACTTGCAGTTAACTCTACTTCTGTAAATCAGACACAGTTATGAATCGGGCAGGAGATGGTAACACAACTTCGGTAGTGCAGACACACATCAGGCTCACAGATAGGACAGTGATGTTCAGCACGTGCAGTAAGATGATGGTAACCCAGCTCATGTAGTGCAGGGACATGGTGGATCAGCAGGATTAATGTAATGTAACTGATATTATATAAGTCATGCTTAGGAAACAGGCAATGTGTAGTGTATGTCCAGATTTCTCTCTGCCAAGTTTTACACACACTGCTGTCTGAGGGAGGAAAGTGACTCTCTGTGTGACGTTTCCCTTCCTTCCTATCTGGTTACACAACTGCAACAATCAGAACACCTGGGACCTCACCCCCTGCAGCAGCTCCTGATCCCATGCACAGGCTTACACTCCACTCTCACTGCTATCTTCATTTTATCCTAGAAAATAATCTCTCTCCCTCTCTCTCTCTCTCCCTCTCTCTCTCTCTCTCTCCTGTATATATATATATATATATATATATATATATATATATATATATATATATATAAGTTTTACTACATTCCCAGTTTCCTTACTCTGCAGTTGTCATTTTCGTTTTTCACCCACCGCCCTTCTCTTATTATTTCTGCCCCCCTGCCCAAACAAGAAACATATTTAACATTTTTATTTCTTATGCTTTTTATGTTTTCCATTCTTCTCCACCATATCTCAGTATCTCTTCATCCTCTCCCCTCTCTTACACGTCTCTTCCCCTCTCTGCAGCTAACTGGGGCCGGTTTCCGTTTAGATTAAGCCAGGGAACCTAATTCCAGGGCAAGGATCGAATTTTCTGGCAACAAAGGGAAATAGCGTATTGATCAGGAGCTCCGGAGATTAAGAGACAAGTGTGTGTATCCATCAGAGCTAAACTGCCTCTCTCTGCCCTCTGTGGGGCTGCCTGCGGACGCCTGCTGCATGCCAAGCTCCTAGTACACTTAACCCTCCACTTACCCTATCAGGACCTTCCAAATCCTGGTACCAAGACCATTAGCCATGTCCTGTATGCACATAAACATCTGTCCTGAGCACAACTATCCAAATAGTATTAAACTTCTTCAATGCTTCTAATTACACCCCCTTCCCAGATGTCAGACTCACCTCTGGATCTCGCCCCATTGTATAACCCACTGCAGGCCCAGTAACTTTTTAAGAACAGAAGTAGAAAAGCTCCCAAAAAGTGTCACCCTGTTAGTCAGAATGACCTGTTGTTGTTTATTATTTATCACTATAGTATTGAAACAATTCAAGCTAGAACCTTTCACACATTAGAGTTGGGGGGAGCAGGAGGAAACAACCAGTTGCAGGGAATTCCAAAAACTTCACTGGAAAACCTGATTATGTACAGTCCTATTGTAGTACTGTAGCTGGCTGGCATTCCGAATGCACGTGGACAGGACTGAAAATGTTCAATAACATTGTGTTTTATTCACAACCTTGCTATTAGTATTTATTAAAGGGATATATATATAAATCTGTGTGTATATATGTATGTGTATATATAGATATATATGTGTGTATATATGTATGTGTGTGTGTATATATCTATGTATGCATGTGTATATATATGTATATATATATATATATATATATATATATATATTTGTATGTATGTGTGTGTGCGTATATACTGTATATACATGTGTGTATATATGTGTGTGTGTATATATATGTGTATGTTTGTATATATGTATGTATGCGTGTGTGTATATATATATATATATATGTGTGTGTATATGTATTATCCTACATTTTGTCTGATGGTATGGCAGGTTGTGGGTCTCGAGAAAGGTCCCAGTGTGGACCGAAACGTTGACCAAGGACAACTGTTTTTTATACAGATGCTAAGAATAAAGTGATGAGTATATTTTTTTCTTTTGGATAAAGCCTGGTGAGTGCACTTTTTTCATCTAATATTATGGGCTCTCCCTGTGGATTTGTCTAAGTTTTGGCACCCCAGCGGATGCAGCTTGAATAGTATATATATATATATATATATGTGTGTGTAACAATATATATGTGTGTGTATATATATATGTGTATGTATGTATGCATGCATGTATTATATATAGTATGTGTGTGTATGTATGTGTATATATATATATGTGTGTGTAACAATATATGTGTGTGTATATATACTGTATGTATGCATGCATGCGTGTGTTTATGTGTTTATATATATACATGTGTTTATATACATACATATACATATACATACATGAGGTTTCAAATAGCTAGTACACACACACACACACATAGGGATACATAGGGATAATGTTGAACCCTACCACCTATAGTGACAGAGATTTGATAATTACTGTACAGTTTAGGTGGCCTTATTGCATTCAACATTTTATTATCTCTCGTTTTTAATTTGAAAAAAAAAAATCAATCTGACAACAACATAAGTAAAGTTGAGTGTTGTAGACTTCCCTAATAATAGCCAGTCAGTGCCATAAACTATTGGTTTTTTATTTACTTAGCTAACTAGAAATTTTAGATGTAATGTTTCTACCTGCACCAGTTATAGGCAAACGTCACATGTGGGAGAAGAAACAGAATGAGGGAAAGAAGCAAGAGAGACATTGTTTCTCATGGATGACAAAGATGTCCTAGAATATATCAGTATGTATGAATGAAAAGCGGGGACTGGCGTAAGGTTTCAAAAATAAAGTCAGTGACGTTTTCCAAAAACAGGCCCTAAATCAGCTTTCCATGCGCCAAAGTAATTCAAAATAATCAATTAACTCAACACATGTTTTTTTCATTCGATAGTAAAAAAAACCCCACTATATCTGGGTGGGTGAGGAGGGTGGAATTGGAGAGATTATTTGTTACCTCTACTGCCAATGGTTTATTAAGACTGGAAATCACTGACATTTTGACCTGCTGTTAAATGTAATTGAATGCAACAGCAATGCAAGAGCATGATGTATGTAACTGGATTATATAGTCCCACTAAAGAGTTTCTGGTATGTAAGACTGACATGCCCTGTTGTGTAATATCTAGGTCTAAGAGCTTACAATTAAAGGTTGCCGAAACATTGATTTCAGAATGACATCATCTAAAGTAGCTTTTTTTTATTATAGATGGATTGTAAGCTCTTTGGCGAAATGTAACACCTTACAGCGTTTCCATACAAAAACAAGAAAATTGTGTATTTTTCTAGCCATCCATAAATACAGCTCGCAATGAAATCAACATTGCACATGAGAGGGTCCTATAGAGGAGATCTATTCATCAGACATCATTTATTTATTTTTGCGCTAGGTGAAGAAGACACAATTGTATGTTATCCCGTGGATCATATTAATCAGTGTCGACAATAGTTCACTGATTGATAAATATGCCCTGTAGATTTACATAGGAATTAATTTCATATGAGATTAATAACACTACTCTGATGGATAGACCCCCTCAGTGGTGTGTGGCTATACTCCGTGTCATTTTACATGCTGTCAGTCTGGGTACACTGATAGAAAAACTGTAATGTATTGAATTTTTTTTAAGCCAGGGATGCAGGATAGTGTTTCGTAATAGAGTAGTCACTTGTCCGGCAACGCAGGGGTTAAGATCTAACTCGTCACCAACAAAATGAGAACAGTAGGATTGCCGTCTCACCCCATGGGCCAAGTATCTTTTAATGTATTGTGTAATAGGGGAAAATTCAGGATTAAATTGACAGAAAGGGCGAGAGAGATGGCTGAATATTTTTAAGGGGGTTAATCTATCTATCTATCTATCTATCTATCTATCTATCTATCTATCTATCTATCTATCTATCTATCTATCTATCTATCTCTCTGTCTGTTTGTCTGTCTATCTTTCTGGGTATAGAGTCTGCACTACACAGAGGACTAATCCAGGGGAGACAGCAAACTGTCAGTAAAAGAGGGTGCCTTATATGCAAGTAGATAAAGCAATTATATAATTGATAAAGCCAAAGAACTAGTGAAATGTGAAAAGCATCATTATCCCAAAATATGTCACATTTACATATGAGATAAAAATGCAAATACATATTCCATTGGCTGCATTTGTACACAGAAAAGTGATTTCTAATCAATAATTCCAAATATGTATCCAGGTAGATGTTGACTACGGACGTATAGTATATGCCGTCCTATAGATATACCACATTGATCTGTTGGTAGTAAGATGATACAAAAATATAACATTACACATAATGTGTTAATAATATTCTTCAATATAGACATATTCTATTATATGGACTGGAAGTAGGCATAGCGTTTTACAGTCAGCTGCACTTCTGCAAACAGGTGGTAATTTGGAGCCTCGGTGGTTTCATTTTATAGGGATATAACTAATTATATATCTATAACTATATATAGATATATAATATATATATTAGCATTTTCACTTAAAGATGTACAAATAATGCTTCAGATTTTAACACCAGTGTTTGTACCCTTGTTCATTGCTAGCATCGGTACTGTTCTATGTGCATTAGAGCACTTATCATGTACGCTGGGGTTTCAGAGCATTGAATTTTCTTTTTGGGTGCGTTAAACAGCTTTTTGACATGAATTAAACCCATAAACGCATATTAGACAAGATACTTTCATGAAGATCCATCAAACGCAATGTCTACACCCAGCCGTCTAGAACACTTGGTCAGATACAGAGGATGAGTACGTGACTATCAGCCGATGTGCTAGATAGGTAGCCAAACCTCATTAAGGCTTCTGATAATGACATTATTTTGGTGCTGAAATCTCTCGGGGTGCCAGCTGACTCCGTCCGCTCAGAGGCCTCTCACACAGGACAGGTGGGCCGTGGAGAGCAGCGTGTGTGGCCACAGCCATTTTGTCATGAAAGGTAAATGTATACTGGTAGCCTTAGTATCCCAAATTCATCTCATGGCAACCCCAGCAGTCATTATTTTTTTGTACGTGCAAATTAGGCCAGAAAGGCTCCGTGTTGTATAAGATCCTTTTGCTGGTTTATCCGTGCCTAGTTCAGTTAGTGATAAGGGGCATATTTTGTTTTGTTACATTGCGCCAGGCTCCTCGCCATCACCCACATTCCATATTCCATCATCTTAATCACATCTTCTATCAAGCACTTTGTTTAAAAAAATAGTGTGCTATATAATATCATAGTTTTACCAGTCTGCGGGATCATTCGCTAATCCTCATCCATTTTATTTAAAAAAAAACGTTAGTAAATTTGTCGGTACGGCGACATACAGTTAGTGTAGCCAAATTATTATATGACCATTTAACGGTACTGAGGTCTCAGAAATATCACGTTGCAAAGACATTTTATGTCATAGAATACAGAGAGATCTTCAAAACTTTAGCATTGTCAGCAAATTGCTTTTATGGTTCAATATACAAGTTTGTATTCACCTTCGGCACCCATTCACCGCTGACTTATGTCACCTATGAACCTCTGGCACAATTGTCTTCACCTAATCAGTTGCCCAGTCATGATCTATGAGCTGTTGCACATCTTATGACAGGTGCAAATTGGCACTTTGGTTTATCATTCATTTTTATCATTATTCCCTGATATATTTTTGGAGATGTGTTTGTTTATATTGGTAATAGTATTTGCTCATTATACTATGAAAGAGGTTCTATGTGGCCCTGAGACATGTAAGTCACTGTGACCCTCATGGGCTCTCCCTGTGCAGACCTGGAATGATTTAGGGCCAAGCCAAAATTCACACCTCTTTCCAAAAAGGAATTTTGCTCTTGTTATCCATTTTATTGGTCCTTCAACAGAATACATTCTGTCCTACATGCCGCTAAGGGTCCTGTAATCTGATTTTTGCAGTCAGTGCAGTGGAAGATTAATATGGTGGAGAACTAGTAACATTTTTAGGCCTAGTTGTTTGTACCCAAATAATTACCATTTCCGTATCTATTACCTTGGGCTTAATTAGCAATAGATAAATCAGGATTGTAGGTTCTTGGCCTTTTTGCCATTGCTATCTCATTGGGCATCCTGAGAAATTGTAGACTTTCTGCATGCATCGCCAACAGGAGCTGTACCATCCCACTTTCTATTAAAACCATTACTGGAATTAACTGGAAACATCAACGGCTTACCAAGGCCCTAACAGGAGCTGCCATTAATTTTCCCCATACAGATTGATGTAAAATATTAATAATGCTTTATAAGTGGTCAGTGGCTACAGAAAATTCCTCGGTTACGCTGCGGAGAATATAAATGTGTTTAGCGGCTGCGGGGTGACTTATGGTTCCCGGATGAAGAACATTTGTTGTCCATTTCACACACTACCGCAACGACCGACTGTAACTGTCGCAGCCGAGGCCATTTGCCTAGTTGGTTAATCTATAATAAAAAACAACACGGGTATACAAACGGCATCATTTATCAATGTATTGGGGTTTAAAAATGCCAGGAACATATACTAAGGAAGAAACGCATTAAGGATTGTTAATAAGCTTGCGCTAGTGAAGTTACTTTGCAATAAAGAAAGCAAAATACCGTTTTGAATTAACCGCCTGTATTAGCTTTGGCGTGATTTCAAAGGCAACAGGTCTCTGTAGAAACTTGAAGTGTAATTCAGATAAACTAAGTAACATTGTGACCAGTACCTGGGAAGCACGTTGTTATTTTTAAGGACAGACCATAGAACACTGACTGGAAATGACATTATTTTCTCCCTCTGAAAGCTATACCTACTAGGCTACATGAAATGGTATATGGCCACAGGAATATTGTGCGTTACATGAGAGATTGTAACTGAGTGACAAATGTACAGATCTAAAGATACGCTCCTGTTTGTCAGCTCTTGTTGAGAATTCACACTGGCGGGTAGTTACGTCTTCACTGGCACAAGGCGACTGCAAAACATCTCAGTTATTCTGACAGCTAATGAACCTCAATGGAAAACATGGTCTGCAGAGCGACCCCCATTATCAGGCATTACTTCTGAAATAATATTAATGGAATCCTGTGCCGTCCAGCTGCTACAGCTCGTGCAATCTACACGGTAAGACAGACAGACAGGTGTATATATATAAAGACAGATGGGTTCCAAGTCGGAACGTTGCAAGGGATGCTGTAGAACTCTATGACAAATCTGAGACTCTGTGTAGTTATCAATGATTAAGTAAAACGTGAAAATCACAGGCATTAAAAACTGGTGGAAAAAAAAAACAAGTCTAGAAAACTAAAGTGTTGCAATAAAAAGATGAGGATTAATATAAAGGACATGTGGCTTCAGGGAGACATTAATACGGCAGCTGAAAAGTGAGAGGGAAAGAGAGGAAGACTTTGTGAAGAAGGGGAGGGAATGAAAAAGGGAGTGAGGAGAGGGAGATCTGGAGGAGAGAGGCAGGTGAGGGAGGCTAGGTGATTGGGCATAGACAGGGTTAGGTGCCTCTAGCTTAAACTGCAGCAAGTGGAGAGAAAATCAATATGTGGATAGGAGCAGCTGAGAAGGAATGTATCTTGTCAAAATAATGTATTACCCTCATCCCGCCTGATCGATGCTCTGAATTAGCAGAGCTGCAGCTTTAATATTTACCTCCGCGCAACACTTCCAATCTAAATTTTAATTGATTTCGACACCACCAGGGTGGGAGTGAGGGAAGAAGAGGCCTGGGAAGAAGGGACTAATATACAGGAGGCCAGCAGGCCGGGGGGCATAGTGCGTGCGAGGAAGACGATGTGTGAGGGAATACAGGATTTCAGGGAGCGGGAAATGTTGCCCAACTTCCCTATAATGGGCAACGGTGTCGTTCTGTGTGTGCCAGCTAGCAAGCAACATGGCCGCCCAGAATGTCTCGTTGTCACACACAGAATGACACTGGCTGAATGACACTTTTGCTGGGCTGCACTATTTCAAAACCCTTTTAATTCGCTAGGAGCTAGCGACATCACTGCCATGTCTTTGTGCCTCATGCCTCAGTGATAAGGCTGAATTTTCCTGAATACTGGTTAGGCCCACAAGATGGCTGCTCACTTTCTGTGTAGGTTAAGTGCACATTGGTGTCAGGCAATAGATGTGAGATTTTAAGAGCATAATTGTGACCCTTGTCTCCCTTTTTAACATTTGAACACCCTTGAGTTGGCTCAATTCATGATTCATACCCTGTCCTGCTGTTCAGGTTACTAATACTATTAAACAATAATAGGAGCACGTTCCTTCCAATTCTAGGATTCTCTGTACATCAGAACATTTACGATTTTGGTTGGCAAAACCCAGGAGACTTCTGGGAAATCCAGACACAGCTACTGTCCCCTTCTATGGTCACTATTAAAGACAAATAAAAGACAGAAAATACAGTGTAAACTTAATTCCTTTTTCTATCTTAAAACACTACTAAGAATAACTTTAAATAGTCCCAACATGAGTGAGGCGCTAATTAACATGAAAGATATTCTAGGCTGTGCCATATAGTGGCATAGAATAGACTTTTATTTTATTTTTATTTTTTTTTACATTTCACTTTAATACTCCAAATTGTCAAGAACTAAACTAATCAGAGATCTGTCATAAGCTAGAACAGATTCTCCTCTCATTCCATCAAGGTGTGTAATTGGCTGTACTAAACTCTCCTCCATCTGCATATTTTGACCTAGATTACAGTTATGGGAAAATAAGTATTCCTCATCAACAATTGACCATATCGCTGCTGCGTCTGTAGTGCAGACCTTGGTGCCTAATGGTGACAGTCCTCGTCACTGATATTGAAAGTCAAGACTCTTGTTTCATTTAATTGGGAGTCTACCTAGTTCCTGTCACTACAATAATAATATTAAGACATAAGAACACATGTTTCACTCCATCAATTAAACCGTCTTTATTTCATGTATTTATATAAGCACTTACTCCCGTGTAACTAATTTCCCTACCTGTGCCGGCTTGGGTTGGACTCAAGCTCAATGCTTCAGTAGTGCTAGAAAGCAATTCAAGACCTCGGGTCACCTTATATATTTTACTTAATATATTATTATCTATATTTATAATAATAAACTGGATATCTAGCTTCCTACCATTTCTTTCTGACAGCTGTATCTCTTGCATAATTACAGTTCAAAGGTGGAGGGGGCTTGGACTGCACACCCTAATTTTAAACATAATAAGAGGTGCTACCATGCTCAGACTTGTAGTACAATGCAGAGGACAAAGATCATAGGTGCACACTCTGGGATATATTTACTAAAGTGCTGGTTTTTAGAAGTGGAGATGTTGCCCATAGCAACGAATCAGATTCTAGCTATTATCTTCTAGAAGGTGCTAGATAAATGTTAAGTAGAATCTGATTGGTTGCTATGGGCAACATCTCCACTTCTGAAAAACCGCACTTTAGTAAATATACCCCTTTGAGTACTAAGAACAATCATAGTCAAAATAATCTTGATAAACTCTACAATTAATATAAGTGAGGTTCTTAGTTCTTGGTGCACGTTTGGCCAAATTTGTTTGGCCATCCACTACGTTTAGGTGAACCCCATCCTAACACATTATGTCAATTTATCCAGGACTTACCTCTTATAGTGCCCATTCTAATATGTAGACAGTAATGTAGGAACCTGTGCAGATGATTAAAAGCATCTAAGGGCAGATGGATGTGGTGCAAATACCAAGAAGAAGGAGTCTCAAGGTGCCCATATATGGTACCATATGCACCTTGCGAAGCGACGGGGGATCCGACGGCCGACATATCGGGTGGTCCCCGCACACGGTGTGATCGGGTGGCTGACCGCCTGACATGCTGGCACCCCCTCCCCCACCAGCATAGCGCTGGATGGGATTGTACAGCGCATCCTCAGATCAAATGAACCTACAGTAAGATCTGGAGATGCGATGTACGACCCCATGGGTGCGCGCTCTGTCCGATATCTTGCCCACACATGGTACGATATAGCAACGATATCGTACCAATCCGTCGGATCGGCTGCTATATCGCACCGTGTATGGGCCCCTTCAATCTTCAAGTGTACAAAATACAGAAATATAGTGGAAAGGGGCTGGGGGCTTGGACTGCACACCCTAATTTAAACATAATAAGAGGTGCTACCATGCTGAGACTTGTAGTACAATGCAGGGGACAATGAACACAGGTGCACACTCTGAGTACTAAGAACAATGATAATCAAAATAATCCTGATAAACTCTACAATTAAAATGGAGTAGTGAGGTTCTTAGTACAAATTTGGCCAAAATTGCTGGCCCATCCACCTCGTCACTTGTTATAAGAACCTCATTTATACTCCATTTTAATTGTAGAGTTTATCAGGATTATTTTGACTATCCTTGTTCTTAGTGCTCAGAGTGTGCACCTATGTTCTTTGTCCCCGGTATGATTACAGTTCAAGGCAGAAAAGTGAAAACATTTCCGACATTGGATTTCTGGGCCATAATTAGAAATACTTCGAGTTTTGCTGCAAGTTATTGTGATACAGACAGTTTTCCTCCCCTCATGCAGTTGATGCATTAGAATGTGGAGAAGAGCATTAGAATTGGCAGCGTATTGATGTTGGGGTGTAACACTCCGGACTCAGCTTACAGGTACAGAGCTGAACGTGAGAGAGAGATGAGACAGGAGATGATACAGAAGAGGTGCTGGGGGCAGGCGGCCTGGTATAGTGATGTGTGAGAGCTTGTCCTGCTGTGCTGTGTAAAGAACCATGCAGAGAACAGGAATGTCAAGCTGAGTGTGTGCACTGTGTGTGAATGTATGTATCTCTGGCAGGTATATACAGTGCAGGTGGGAGGGGGTTATGCCTGTGGCATCCTGATAGTGTAGATGCGTCTGCTTCTAGTGTACGCACCTAGTAATTATTCCATGAGATAAAATAACTCGATATTTACAGCTATTAAATTATTACTGCTTTCATTGTAGTGTTGCTTATATAATAAGCCTCTCTAGATGGGTTTATGGTACATGAAAAGTTTTATTTGTATTCACAAATCTGTTGCTGATTTGTTGTTATGAATATATCTTTACATTTCACCAGTCACTATTGTTCATGATAAGGCACCATTAAACCTCAGGTATATGTCTTTTTAAAACAAAACAAACCAAAAAATATATTATTATAATTACCAGTTATTATTTTATATATATATATAAAAGCCTGATCCTGAGTCGTACATAACGCCATCACAATTCAGGCCGTTTCCCGTGAACGGAAATCCTGTGCGAATATCCACCTCTTATTCTGAGCCAATCGCATCCATGTAATCACACCGCCCTCAGGCCTCCGCCTGCGGGAGCGGCTGTCATCACTATTATCTGCATTGGCACCATGCCCATTCCTTATGCAGTGAATCCGTTTGAAGTTGGCCGCTTAGCTCAGAGTAGCCCGCAATTCTGTCTACACAGCCACGAGACGCTCCTTATATTTGCGAATGCCTCGCTTCCACCTTGACACGCCCATTAAGCCCTATGTGAGAAGCAGCTGTGATGTGACTGCTCTAAGTTACGCATACAGGCCGCTGCGACGTATGCGCCATTTGCTAAAATTCCTGAGATCTGCCTGCATTCAGAATTGCATATAACTCTGAATCAGGACCTATATATCCTGTTATGTTTAAATGGGGTATTTATCAATGCTGGGAGAGAGATAAAATTGTAAAAAGTAAATTACCAACCAATCAGCTCCTAACTATAATTTTTTTAAACACAGCCTGCAAAATGTAAATTGGAAGCTGATTGGTTAGTGCTTTTTCTCTCAAATTGTTATCTCTCTCCCAGCTTTGATAAATACCCCCCCTAGTCTGTTATACTCGCATATTATGGCGTTTGACCTGTGATATCCATGATGTCCTGATTCTGTAGTTATGTAGGCGTAGGGACCAAGCGGTTTGGATGGGTTGAGCAGGACTCCTATGTTTTATTGATGCTTGTCATACGTGCAGCATGAGTCCATTGGACTGAACGGAGCCCTGCTGAACACCACGGAAACACACGTGTATTTGTGATGTGCTTTTAATGTATTTTGGATGCACTGAAAAGGAATTTGTTCATTGAATCGAATAAGGTTCTTCTCTTGCTGGTCTCCAATCAAAGCACACAGAGGCCGTGTGTAATGCATCGTCTATATGAAACAATTCATATACAGACATTCCTCACTTAACAACCTACTCGTTTAACAACCGTTCTGACTTTTTTTTTTATAACTTTAATTGTACTGTACAGTATGTAAGAGTTATGCAAAGTAAAACAGTTACAGTATCAAGTTTGAGTTTCCTTTAGACCTTTTCTTTATTCAAAATACATAAAAATGATCACCTTCTGGTTCCTCGTTTAGTGACCAATTCGTTTAACGAACTAGTCATAGGAACGGAACTCGGTCGTAAAGTGAGGAATGGCTGCATACAAAAAATTATTTGTGCAGCAGCCAGGTAAGACTGGGAATATTACAGATTTAATTATCACTTGACAATACATTGAACGATTATAGTGGGAACATGTATTTACATTCACTTTACTATTTTATGGCCTTTGTGTTCTTGTGTGATTTGATAATATTAACCACTAAAATATTCTCTTGAACAACATCAGCCCCCCCCCCCAGGCATAAGCTCCCTGACAGTGCACACAGGACCACTACTGGCCCTCAGAGATCCCCAAATGAGTGCTAGCTTGCAGCCTTTCATCTTCTGAATTTAGGACAGTGAGCAAAGTAGTGGCCACTCGCTGTGATAGTGCACCGATGGTACTGACCCTGAAATGGTAGGTGCCACTCTAGGTGCCACTCTTTTTAGAAGTATCAAAGATTATTACTGAAGTAGGAGCCCTTTGGCACAACAGTAACAGTGATGATAAGGATGATGATGTTGATGGTATTTGTCCTTTTTAATGCTAATTTCTACAGAGCTACAACTCCCATCATGCTCAGCAAGTGAACGATGCTGATCGCTGAATGAGTGATGAATTCATTAAAGCTTGTTTTCATTTTTAATGACATGCACATGATATGTTAAGGGTAAATGAATATGCAATTGCTCATTAGTGATGAATTGCATAATGTCTGGTGAGACTGACAATGACATTTTTTCCTGTAAAATGAGCTTTTCTCAGCGTTACAGGCGTTATCTTTTGCAAAGCGCATAAAGATCATTGATTAGTTCTGCCACTTATCACCTGTCAATAGTCTTAGCTGACGGTTCCCATATGTCCTACACTATTAGTTATACAGTTCCTCAGATGTGGACTGTAAATTTGCAAGTCATTTTTAGATTCCTTATACATTAGTACATGCAGCGACTCTGTGGCTGTCATTTAGCTCTGTTTAATGGCTGTGTGGAGCTAAAGCAGAGTTTTACTGCAGGATCGCAGGTGTAAAATGCTTTGGCTAAAACTAAAAAGCCACAATTACGAGCGTGTGCAAACTATCGCCAGCTGCAGGCGGGTTGGCACCGTTATTTTATGTGCCAGGTTTAACATCCATCCAACATCTCACTAAAGCTGCAAACAGACGTAAAGATTCTCTGTCCAACCAGCCAACTAGTTGGTTGGTTGGACTGAAAATCTGGTAAGGTATGGGAGCAAATGACAATCAGCAATTTGCTCCCAAATGCGGGAAAATGGACAAAAACTGTTGTTTGAACAAATTGTTTAGATCAAACATTTAACAAACTTGTCTGACGACCATTTTCATCTGTTTTCTGGCATTAAGGAGCAAATTGCTCCCATACCTTACCAGATTTTCATTCCAACCAATCAACTAGTTGGATGGTTGGACAGAAAATCTTTACGTGTGTATGCAGCATTAAGGTGCCTATCCACTAGATTAAAATGAACGATTGAACGATATCGATATCGTTCGATAATCATTTGATAATCGTTTGAAAATCATTTGAAGATTGTTTAAAAAATTGGTCTTTTAGACATCTATCATCAGGCAAACATGCTGGTCAACCTGACGATAACGTCAGGTTCAGAATGTTTGCAGATGATTGATTGTGCCTACACTGAACGACTGCTCGGTCAGTGTAGGCACATCACAGACTGACAAACGACTGCACAATTACAATGTCATAATCGTGCAGTCTTTTGCCTGTCATGTAGTGGATAGGCACCTTACACCCATGTTTTTAACTATTAGTTTTGCTTGTGGAATCCGTATTTGCTATTGGGCTAAACATGCACACAAAAACATAAAATAGTGCGTTCGCAAACAGTCAATCACAAGAGGCTCACAAGTGCTGCTGATCATAGTCATCATCTGGTATTTGAACCTGCCCCCGATTCCCCGCAAATATTGTGGTGTGGAGTCTGTGGACAGTATATTCGTCTCTCTCTGCATCTGTTTGCAAAGTGAGTGCCCCTTACAGTACTCAGGCAATGTTAGTCTGCTGCTTCCCTCCCCTGTATAGCTACTCCAATCTCAGAATCACCTAAATCTTCCTCTTATCTGGGCAATAATGTCACATATTTTATGCGGGATGTTGTTACCGTCCCAGAGGTCGGGATGCTGGCGCTCAGAATACCGGCACCAAAATCCCAACCGCCAGCATCCCGATGGTAAGTTTTAAGGTTAGCAGAAGAGTTAGGTTTAGGGCTTAAGGTTAGGCACTAGCTGGAGGGTTAGGGTTAGGCTCTGGAGGGGGGCTTAGGGTTAGGCTGTGGGGGGAGGGTTAGCCTGTGGGGTGAGGGTTAGGGTTAGCCTGTGGGGGGAGGGTTAGGATTAGGCTGTGGGGGGAGGGTTAGGGTTAGCCTGTGGGGGGAGGGTTAGCCTGTGGGGGGAGTGTTAGGGTTAGGCTGTGGGGGGAGGGTTAGGGTTAGCCTGTGGGAGGAGGGTTAGGGTTAGCCTGTCGGGGGAGGGTTAGGCTGTTGGGGGAGGGTTAGGCTGTGGGGGGAGGGTTAGGGTTAGCCTATGGGGGGAGGGTTAGGGTTAGGCTGTGGGGGGATGGTTAGGGTTAGCCTGTGGGGGGAGGGTTAGGGTTAGCCAGTGGGGGAAGGATTAGGCTGTGGGAAGAAGGTTATGGTTATCCTGTGGGGGCAGGGTTAGGCTGTGGGGGGTTAGGGTTAATCTGTGGGGGGAGGATTAGGCTGCAAGAGGGAGGGTTAGGTTTCATAAAAGGTGGGTCAGGGGAGGGTCAGGGGTTAGGAAACTTATCTAATTAGGTCGGTATTTTGACCTCTGGCATCCCGACCGCCGGGATCCCATTCCCAACCCATTTTACTCTATGGAAACTGGCTTGGTCTCACTCTGCATGAGCCCCTGTGTGTGCTATTAATATATTTGCACTGTTATTATGTGGCAAACTATGTTGCTGGGTTGGTGAGTTCATAAAAAAATATAACATAAAGCAATGTTTAGCATTCTGGACCATAAGCATGTGTGACCATGAGTGTAAAGGGGTTATAATAGTAGACGTAAATGATTTTCTGGGCCTGATTCAGAAGTACGCACTAAAGGCACACAATGGCGATATGCCCTCAGTTGGCCAATGTTGGAAGTACTGCGCGTGCATCTGATTCACACTGCACGTATTCCGATGGTTACCGAGAACAAATATGGACGCAAGAGCTGTGGATTTCAATGGGCATTTCTGGGAGGTAACAGTGGGTTGGCTAACCAGATGCAGGTGTCTACAGACGCAGTAGTGCTGGCACAGGACGCCATGTCCAGAGAGAGAAGTCGCACCTGCCATAGGGCTGGCGCAAGCTTCAATGGTGTGACCGATGGTGTGTCTAAAGACGCACTAAGATGGATTAGAGCTGCAGCAAGCGGGTGTCTCCATACGCTCAGTATTGGCCACGGAATGTGCATACAGACGCGGCCGCAGAGGTCCTGAATCAGTCCCTCTGTCCTATTTTTAGTGTAGCACACACTTCATATCAGTAATACATAACCATGGACAAAACAAACTGACTGCCCCGGTTGCATACCATTTCCTGTGGTAGATTGACGGGAGATCCATGGGTGATGTACTAAGGATCATTGCTCCCTACACTGACTTCTCCACACAACATAGGATGGATATGTACATGAAAGAAAGAACATGTCCTTTTTCTTCCTTGGTAATGGGTAAAGGCCTGCACAAGTGCAGTACTGATCCTGTGCATGTGCAATCGTCTGTGTTGTACGCACACCATCGGGTTTGCGACGCGTACAACACTGAATCAAGCCCTTAGTCATTATAGTGAAACACCTGGACTAATCAGATTAAAATGAGTTCTCTCCACACATGGATTTTTTTTTGCCACCAATTTCTCTTGCACCTAGGGCACAGACTGAATCTTACTTCTGAGACCAACTAACTGCGCCATAATTAAATAACTTGCTTAAGAACTGAGTGAATGTCTTCCTTTATGAATAAGTAACGATCATTTTCCACCCAAATGACTTCGCTCAAACGAGCAAACAACGAAAGCAGCTACCAGCATCCGCGGCGCACGAGCAATCAGCCAATCGCAAGTGGTTCTCTATTGCTTGCTGATGTCGTGATTATGTTTTGAGAATTTGCACCTGCCCTCAGACGCCCGCAAACGATACGGCGTGTACTCGTCTCTGTGTGTTGGCGTGCATCTGCTCGCAACTACGCTAACATACCTTAGTGTGTTCCACCTATGCTAGAACGCCCCTGTCCCTCCTTACCAGCTGCAACTGACCATAAGTGATGGAAAGACGCAAATCTGCATAGTTGTGCGCCCAGTTTTCTGGAAATGCGCAGAGTGAATTTGGATGACTTTTACGACGCACTCTGGTAGAGATCTCACTCCACATCATCCCCCTCCCCAGTTTCTGTACATTTATAACAGTTTAATAGTAAAGATTAGCTACATGCATTAAGACTTTCTCTGACGCTGCGTCTCGTTATTGCCTGGAACCAATCATGGACTAATATGAACTGATATAAATTCAGAATTACTCTAGAGTCATAAATACGCAGGCTACCTGCAGCTGGGCATATTATACGTCACAATACATGTGTTCATTGTTATTAATGGGTCAATAACAAATTCAGTTTCTACAAAGGAAATTATAACTTTGTAAACTCCACCACAACCAGTATTTAAAAAAGCAAAAGAATAGTAATTATGGGCCTGATTCAGCAAGGATCGCTATTGCGATTATGCACACAATCGGACGATTACTGCGTTCTGTGCATGCGTATGCATTGCAGTGCACGTTTGCGAACACTCCACTGCGATCAGGACTGCGATCGCAGTGACTACGCAGTCCCATTGCAGAGTGATTGACAGGAAGTACTGTTTGGGGGTGGTGAAGGGGGGAGTTGGCGAAACGCAGGTGTGCTAGTGCGTTTGAACAGAGCCGTAACTAGACTTTTTGGTGCCCTGTGCCAGAAAGAGCATTGGCGCCCCCCTCATTTTTCAAAGGGACATAATGCAGCCAAAAAAGGGCCATGGCTTCATGGGGAAGGGCCAGGGAAGAGATAGGAGAGGCCAGGAGATGCTGGGGATGAAATAAGAGGAAGCTACAAGCAAGAATGATAATAAACAGAAATTTGACAGACCCAAACAGCGCCCCCTGACCTGTGGTGCCCTGTGCGATGGCACCGGCCGCACTACCCTAGCTACGGCCCTGCGTTTGAATGCCATTACAGGGGCGTGCATAAATTACCCTCTGCAATGCCATACGCAGCTTGGGCTTTCAGTGCGTGCGATGAGGTTAGCAATTCCTGAGTAAGGTCAGAGCTTGTACAAGTGTGTGTGAGGATGCGATGGTTCTCGTTGTTACCGATGGTTTCGCAGTCTTGCTAAGTATTATGGATGTGTGTAAGGTAAAGGGGGCATCCTTATGTTAGGCTGCGTATGGCATTGCAACCACAATCATTAGCATATCTTCGCAGTGAGACTGCGTGCGTATTCGCTATCGCAATAGCGGTCCTTGCTGAATCAGGCCCTATATTCTGAAGAGCCCGTTTTAATGTACATGGCATATAGATACCATTTAAAAGGACCAATTGAACTTGGAATACAAGTTACTCTATTATAAAAAAAAAGGCAACTTGTAATTTTATCCAAATGTTTAAATAAAACTTCATAACAGATCTTTAGATAGGTGACAATGTATTTATATGTGCTATTCAGGTAAGAGTGAGCTGCTGTTCTCTGTTGTCAGCCAGTTTATACTCCTGTGCATGGAATGTTCCCTGGACCTCGTTAGAGGTGGGAATATGTGAGCATATATGGCGTACATAGGCACCAAAGTCTGTCCATATCCATATTTGTGTATGTTTTAGGCTGGTCACCCCGTGCATGTGGGTGTTAGATGAGTACAGTACAGACATGTTCAGTGTAGCATGACCCTTTATATGCGGTGTATGACCCCTTATATGCAGTGTATGACCTCTTATATGCTGCATGATTAAACTGGCATGCAACCCCGAGATATGCATTTTTGGAGGGATATAACTTAGACCAGTGGCCCCATGGCAACAGATACCTTTCTCCACAGCAGTTGTTCATTTTATGTGTCATAGTAGTGCCGTAGTAACTTTTATGTCCCATAGTAGTGCCCTAGTAACTTTTATGTCCCATAGTAGTGCCCTAGTAACTTTTATGTCCCATAGTAGTGCCCTAGTAACTTTTATGCCCCATAGTAGTGCCCTACTTCATTTTATGCCCCATAGTAGTGCCCTACTTCATTTTATGCCCCATAGTAGTGCCGTAGTAACATTTATGCCCCATAGTAGTGCCCTACTTCATTTTATGCCCCATAGTAGCGCCGTAGTAACATTTATGCCCCATAGTAGTGCCCTAGTAACTTTTATGCCCCATAGTAGTGCCCTAGTTCATTCTATGCCCCATAGTAGTGCCCTAGTAACTTTTATGCCCCATAGTCATAGTAGAGCCCTAGTTCATTTTATGAACTATAGTGGTGTCTTAGTTAATGTTATGCCCCACAGGCCGCCGGTTTATATTATGGCAAATTGTAGTGCCACAAGTTAACAATATGCCACATTGTACTGTCACCAGTACACATGTCACACAGTGCCCCCAGTTCACAAAAACCTGGTAGACAACTTTTTGACCTGGGCGCAGTTGTGTCAGGCCTCAGAGGTGGGCCCCCTAAGCCTCTGGCCCCCATAGCAATGGTACTACCTGTAACCACTAAAGCTTCACCCATGACTTAGGCGTACTGGCTGGTGTAAAGCTATGCGATAATGATGATAATGTCGGCAAACTTATCTCGCAGCTTCTGGGTGACTGTCACAGCCATGTGCTCAGAATACATGTTTGTCATTTCCATTTAGACTACTGCAAGAAAGGAGATTCCTATGTAACATTTTAAACAGTATTCACCGGTTGTCACAGTGATTTTTATTTATTTACATTTTATATGGAAAATAAAACTTCACCATTAATTAACAATGCTGCCTTTTCCTTCTTGTGTACAGTACATGACATTGATTAAATCATTTTATTATCTGTAAATATGGTAATGCTACATGCATTTATTACTAACACCATGGGCGTAACTATCTTAGGTGCAAGTGGTGCAGCTGCTATGGGGCCCAGAGCTGAGGGGGAACATCTTCCTTGTCAGAGTTATATGAGTTACTGTATATCAGAAATTCCCCAAATCAGGTCCTCAAGCCACCCTAACAGTCCAGGTTTTAAGGATATCCATGGATGAGCACAGATGGTTAAATCAAAAGACTGAGGCCCTGATTCAGAGCCGGATGCTCTGACAGAGTGCTCGCTCTGAATCAGGGCCGGGCTATTTTTTTTTTTGAACGGCCTCTTGGCCTCTCGCATAGCTGTGGGTGACCACCCACAGCTATAGCAAGTGGCCAGAAAGATGGTCGCGATGGTCAAGACCATCGCGACAATCAGGCTTGCGACGAGACCCTTGTGGTAGGGTCTCGTTGCCGCAAGCCCCAGAGAGATTTCGGCTCAAACAGAGCCGAAATCTCTCCCACTGACATCACTCGTGATGTCAGTTGGGCCGGCCCCAGACGGAGGCGTTCACATGGGAACGCCTCCGTTTGGGCAGCCACGCCCCTGGCCCACCCACCAAAGGGGGCGTGCTGTCACTCAACATCGACAGCATGTCCCCTTTGGTACGAGACCTGGACGACGGAGTGCCCGTCGCTATTCGAGTCTTGTGCATGCGCACGACGGAGCTGGCTCCGTCGTTCGCATGCGCACTGGTCCACCATCGACCCGGTTGCGAGCGCCTAGCGCTTGCGACCGGGTCTGAATCAGGTCCTGAGGTACTAATTAAGTCACCTGTGCCCAAGCATGGTTATCCTTAAAACCTGAACCGTTAGGGTCCTGGAGGACCGCATTTCAACATTGGGTGGTACATAGGGGCCCTTGCAAACTTTTGCTATGGGGCCTTCAAATACCTAGTTACGTCCCTGACTAACACTGTTCAGCCTCATCTCTACATTATTCTACTACCCCTGCTGTACATCTAGCTACTGATTTTGACCCTAACGTATCATGAGATGTACCCAAATCAGCATACACACAGGATTGCACTGCTTTTGTTGCATGATTTTTACACATATGTACATTGCACGAAACGCACCCATCTCTAACTGTAAGGGGCTTATTATTTAAACATATTTTGTGGGAAACTGACGTGCAGGGGGATACCTGCAAAATGTAAGCATCCCCAGGATGTATGATGGGGGTTCTCAGATATCTGATGCGGTTCCCCCATTTCTGATCACAATAACAGCCCCTATACCCCATACCAAGCTTGGCCCCGGTTGCCTATGGGCTACAGATCGCAGAATTTACAAGGAGAGGGATCCTGGCTTGAACATGTGCAGTTTGTTGACCGCACAAACACAGTAGTGCTGTGGGGTCCCGAAAGACAAAAGTAAAGAGATGGCATTAGCGATCACTTTGCTGTTACACATCCCTGGATGTGTTTCTTAATACATCTGAGCGGTACATCATTTCTTATTGCACGGTAAGCAGCGATTAGAAATTATAATTATCGGGTCTAATACCCGATCAATAATACATAGGCCCCTAAATGAGAATCGCAGGGGCCATCTGCAGCGCTCTTCAACAGATTTAAATGAAGAAATACTGGCATGCAGAGGACAAGTATCTCCCTCACATCTCATGTCATCTCAGTTTATTAGTAAAATAGTAACTACACATTTTGGCAATTATGGCAATTTTGCTGATGACTTTTTCTATAGACACCTAGTGCTCCATCTTTAGGGGTCCCTGAACAGTATATGTTCCCTTGTGTTTTTGAAACATAGAACAGTATAGTGAAAACCAGATTATTTTCTGGCAACGATATTCATCATCTGTTATATATATATATATTTTTTTAAAATCTATTTGTGAGTGGAATAAAAATACATTTGCCAGTTTGTGTGCCGTCAAGGTACCCCCTAAGTCCTGCTAGCCAGGAGATCCTGTAACAACGGAGATGTCTCCTGGCTGTTCTGGAATCTGTAGTCCATAGATGGCCCGTTTGGAAGGGTGATTGAGAATTCCTCCAGGTCAGCGAGCTTCTGCTCAGCCTTAGTCCTGAATTATATATAGATATATTAAACACTCTTTGAACAGATCTTTGGTTCTACACAGCTGTTTACATTTATGCACAATACATTTTTTTTGTGGTCTATACAGCTGTTTACATTTATGCACAATACACTTTTTTGTGGTCCTATACAGCTGTTTACATTTATGCACAATACACTTTTTTTGTGGTCCTATACAGCTGTTTACATTTATGCACAATACACTTTTTTCATGGTCCTATACAGCTGTTTACATTTATGCACAATACACACTTTTTTTGTGGTCCTATACAGCTGTTTACATTTATGCACAATACACTTTTTTCGTGGTCCTATACAGCTGTTTACATTTATGCACAATACACTTTTTTTGTGGTCCTATACAGCTGTTTACATTTATGCACAATACACCTTTTTTGTGGTCCTATACAGCTGTTTACATTTATGCACAATACACTTTTTTCATGGTCCTATACAGCTGTTTACATTTATGCACAATACACTTTTTTCGTGGTCCTATACAGCTGTTTACATTTATGCACAATACACTTTTTTCGTGGTCCTATACAGCTGTTTACATTTATGCACAATACACTTTTTTTGTGGTCCTATACAGCTGTTTACATTTATGCACAATACACACTTTTTTTGTGGTCCTATACAGCTGTTTACATTTATGCACAATACACTTTTTTCGTGGTCCTATACAGCTGTTTACATTTATGCACAATACACTTTTTTTGTGGTCCTATACAGCTGTTTACATTTATGCACAATACACTTTTTTTGTGGTCCTATACAGCTGTTTACATTTATGCACAATACACTTTTTTCGTGGTCCTATACAGCTGTTTACATTTATGCACAATACACTTTTTTGAGCCAAAACAATAAGCACATTTAGTGTATTCATCTAATCAGATACCCAACATACGTTTACACAGACACTTTGCACTTTACATTTGTTTACATATTATTACTGCCTTTTTACTGTATGAATTTCATATATTTATTTAGGCAATTTTGTATCAATTTTTTTATTTATTATTGTTGTTCAGATTGATATTGTGTTTAAACACTTTGGGCGCTCATTATCAACTCCATATACAGAAATTTGCATGGTGGATTGTCACCGCCATAACCCTGTTGATAGAGCTGATACCCATATTAATTGGGGCGTGCATCACACTGAGTTTTTGCACTACAAGTACCACTGAGGTATAAGGTTTACAAGCGTATTTTGACCTATTTGGCGCTGAGATAATCCACAATATCCATATATACTGTATATATATATATATATGTATATATATATATATATATATATATTTGTGAGTGGAATGAAAATACATTTGCCAGTTTGTGTGCCGTCATGGTGCCCCCTAAGTCCTGCTTGCCAGGAGATCCTGTTACAACGGAGATTTCACCTAGCTGTTCTGGAATCTGAAGCCCATAGATGGCCCGTTTGCAAGGGTAATTGAGAATTCCTCCAGGTCAGCGAGCTTCTGCTCAGCCCTTAGTGATATTCCATGGCATTTGTGTGATTTCCATTGATTTTTCCAGCTTATCCCACTCTTGCAGACTTATCTCCTCTAATGTGGTTTTTTTTTCTGCTTTTAAATAAAATTCTGGAAATAGAAGATGTTGCGTTGCTTAACCAGCGCCGTTCTCCCGGCATTGCAGGGGTTAAGGAGATGGCAGTAGGCTGTGGATATACATATTGTTTAAAAACCTCTCAGAAATGAGGGTGCCAATTGAGAGGGCTGTGAGGAGGGGCGGGAGAGTGTGTGTCTGCCATTTAGATGGTTGAAATTATCCAGCTGTATGATTGGGATCGAGCTGCTGTTTATATCTCTAATGACAAATTCTTTTTAAAAGTGTCTCTGTGATGTGTTCCAAACCTTTATCTAAACACAGATCTATACAGCACGAAATTACTTCCAAGCAAAACACACTCACCAGTCACCACTCAGCCTGTCTTATTGTATGAGGAGGTCAAAGTAACAATGATAGCGTTTATACCTCTCACCTAATCCTTACATACAGCAGGGACACGTGGCACACACCTAATCTATGTGCCAACAGTGGGATGTGTACCTGCCTGGTTACATTTATTATGTAGCTAGTTGGCCACATAACTGTAATTCATGTTTTATACTGGGTCTTGTATCTCTCACCTATCTCTTATATAGCTACCAGGCCACATAAAGTATCTCTCACCTATCTCTTATACAGCTACCAGGCCACATATCTCTCACCTATCTCTTATACAGCTACCAGGCCACATATCTCTCACCTATCTCTTATACAGCTACCAGGCCACATATCTCTCACCTATCTCTTATACAGCTACCAGGCCACATACAGTATCTCTCACCTATCTCTTACACAACTACCAGGCCACATATCTCTCACCTATCTCTTATATAGCTACCAGGTCACATATCTTTCACCTATCTCTTACACAGCTACCAGGCCACATATCTCTCACCTATCTCTTATACAGCTACCAGGCCACATATCTCTCACCTATCTCTTATACAGCTACCAGGCCACATATCTCTCACCTATCTCTTATATAGCTACCAGGCCACATATCTCTCACCTATCCCTTACACAGCTACCAGGTCACATATCTCTTACTTATCTCTTATATAGCTACCAGGCCACATACAGTATCTCTCACCTATCTCTTACACAACTACCAGGCCACATATCTCTCACCTATCTCTTATATAGCTACCAGGCCACATATCTCTCACCTATCCCTTACACAGCTACCAGGCCACATATCTCTCACCTATCTCTTATATAGCTACCAGGCCACATACAGTATCTCTCACCTATCTCTTACACAGCTACCAGGCCACATATCTCTCACCTATCTCTTATATAGCTACCAGGTCACATATCTCTCACCTATACCTTACACAGCTACCAGGCCACATATCTCTCACCTATCTCTTATATAGCTACCAGGTCACATATCTCTCACCTATAACTTACACAGCTACCAGGCCACATATCTCTCACTTATCCCTTACACAGATACCAGGCCACATATCTCTCACCTATCCCTTACACAGCTACCTGGCCACATGTCTCTCACCTATCTCTTATATAGCTACCAGGCCACATATCTCTCACCTATCTCTTATATAGCTACCAGGCCACATATCTCTCACCTATCTCTTATATAGCTACCAGGCCACATATCTCTCACCTATCCCTTACACAGCTACCAGGCCACATATCTCTCACCTATCCCTTACACAGCTACCAGGCCACATATCTCTCACCTATCTCTTATATAGCTACCAGGCCACATATCTCTCGCATATCTATCCCTTACACAGCTGCCAGGCCACATATCTCTCACCTATCCCTTACACAGCTACCAGGCCACATATCTCTCACCTATCTCTTATATAGCTACCAGGCCACATATATCTCACCTATCTCTTATATAGCTACCAGGCCACATATCTCTCACCTATCCCTTACACAGCTACCAGGCCACATATCTCTCACCTATCCCTTACACAGCTACCAGGCCACATATCTCTCACCTATCTCTTATATAGCTACCAGGCCACATATCTCTCGCATATCTATCCCTTACACAGCTGCCAGGCCACATATCTCTCACCTATCCCTTACACAGCTACCAGGCCATATATCTCTCACCTATCTTGTATATAGCTACCAGGTCACATATTACTCAGCTATCTCTTATATAGCTACCAGGCCACATATCTCTCACCTATCCCTTACACAGCTACCAGGCCATATATCTCTCACCTATCTTGTATATAGCTACCAGGCCACATATCTCTCGCCTATCTATCTGCATAAAGGTGGGTTTCGTTCTGATCGAAATGAAATAGTACACACATGTGACCAATATGAGTGAGTACAAATGAACATACTTTATTTATAAGTAACAAACAAACAATAAAGAAACAACATACAAAGTATACTGTATACTCAACTTTTGTCTATGTATTCAGATGACACCGGTAAATCATCATCTTCAGCATAAGATGTACTTCATCTTATCTTCTCTCTGGGGAGCCCATCGTTTCACAATGCCCAGATAATCAATATACATTGCAGGCACCTCTTCTGCAGAGTCTTAGGTCCATACACGAGCTAATGGGTCCTTTGTGTTGGCTTTCCGGATATTAAGCCCATATCAGTTACATACAGTGCTAGGTATCAAGCATTCATTGGTCCAGCATAGCATTGACCAAACTTATCTCTCTTGCACATGCTCCGTAAGCACTAAGATATATACTACCAGACAAAGACATACAGTAATGACGTATCCTAATGTCTGGAGATGAACTCTATTTCAAGGCTCCTTTGTTTAGAGTCTGGACATCACTACTAATTACCCATAATGCTTAGCATCTTTACACAGCTTACGATGGTCATTCCAATGGAATGTAGCTAACTGATAAGAACATAGAAGCTATGAATGGCTCATTATACTTCTAGTTGCAATAGAAATGACAGGTAGAGCTAGGCCTCAATTTATGTCCTCTTTGACCCCAAAAGGTTATATCTAACAATTCTGTCCATAGACTGCAATTGTATTAAGACAATCTCATTTCAAACCTCAAGAGGCCTAGCAAGGGGTATATGTGTTTGTAACTTATATGCCTATGTAGAAATTAACTATTTAACCCACTGATTACACTATCTCTTATATAGCTACCAGGCCACATATCTCTCACCTATCTCTTATACAGCTTCCAGGCCAAGTGGCTCTCTCACCTATCTCTTATACAACTACCAGGCCATGTGGCTCTCTCACCTATCTCTTATACAACTACCAGGCCATGTGGCTCTCTCACCTATCTCTTATACACCTAACAGGCCACATATCACAAACCTATAGCATGTCTTATACAGATAAAAGGCTATATACCTCTCACCTCTCTCCTATACCTCTATCGGGACACAGATCTCTTACCTATGACTTATACAGACACTAAGCCATGTATCTCTCACATATCTCTTATTATAGGGCTACTAGCACTTATCTCTTAGCTATCTAATATACAGTTACTAGGCAATACATCTCTCACCTATCTCTTCTACAGATGCCAAGCTATATATCTCTCAGATATCTCAGTTACAGTGTCTAGTGCACATATGTATCTATCACCATAGGCAAACGCAGGGGGGGTTTCTGGTTGCCAGGAAACCCCTCTCCCCAGCCCACACCATGACCACAATAAAAACAGTAATATAATAGAATTCTCCTAGTGCTGCATGTTCTTCTCAGTATCACAAATGAAATAATTTTCACCACTTGTGTCAGCCAGTAATATATACACCTGTGCACCAAGTAGGAGATCTGGACAACATGCACTGTTAGGGGTGTACTGCTATAGACCATCAATAGGGTTAATTATTAATACTGTATAATCAGGGGCGTTTCTAGAGAGGAGGGGGTCCATGTGCAGTCTCTGCCACGGGCCCCCTCCTCTCCGTCCAGCAGCACACTGAGTGGCATGCGGCCAGCACCGCACTTATAGACTCTGGGCACTAGAGTGTGCCCAGAGTCTATAGCACATGCGCAGGTCACCGGGAAAGTGGCCAGGGTGGCCATTTTCCCTGAATTGCGCATGAACAAATGAAGGGAAAATGGCCACGGTGGCCATTTTCCAGCCGTTTTTTACAGGCGCAAACACCTGAGCCGACGTGGGACTCCGGAGAGGTAACTTTTATGGGTGCAGGGTGTGCGGTGCGGGCCCCGCACACCCTGCACCCAATATAAATACGCCCCTGTGTATAATAATACACTATCCAGTGCATAAGGAGACCAATATGTACATATATGTCCAGGGCAGTGCTAGGTTCTTCTGCTGCTCACCCAGACTCCCGGATCCCATGCTCCTATGCTCTGGAATGATGCCCACATCTGACATATAAACATTAATCTCAGGCAGGATGGCCCTATTGCCGCATTTAATGGCTTACTGTGATCGCTGGTCCTGTATATGCTGGAATAATGACACACAATACACTATGTATGACACATATTAAAGCTGGATAAGTGCTAATGATGCCCTCTTCATGGACTGGCCACACTCGCTCTAAAATCAGGCATTTGGAAACCCCCCTCTAGAAATCCCGCGTTTGCCACTGATCACAACTTGTACATATACCAGGCCTCATATCTCTTACTAATCACTTATACAGATACAGGCCACATAACTCCTATTAATCTCTTGTACAGATGCCAGGTTATGTATGTCTTACCTCTTATACAGTTACTAGGCCACATATCTCCCCCACTTACCTCTTATATATATACCATACCACGTACAGTATATCATACCAATCTCTTGTACAGACACCATGCCAGCTAATGTATATACAGTATATCTTATTTGCATTTCAAGCCACCTGCCTCTAGCCCTTCTCTGTTTTGTCACAGTCAATGCTTATGCATATAACATGTATCTCTCACTGACCTGTTATACAGACACCAGGCCAAGCATCTCCTACCTTCCCCGCCTTGAACCTCTCACCTATCTCTTGTTGCATGGTGTCGGCCTTTCAGCTACTTTTTGTAAACTCATTTTCTGTATTTTGTACTTCCAGTAAGAGCATCACTACTGGAGTAACAGGGTTAGCAGCTGCTCCAGGGCCCAGCAGCTGAGGGGCCCATGCACATCCCCTTGGATGCAGGGCCACTGAGTGCTGTTGCTAGACATTAATAGTGCAGTGTCCACAGTCAGCAAGAAGCTTAGCGAGCTCTCAGTTGTGTGACAGCCGACACCAAAAGGAATTTGACGCCACATCATTCTATGCTAGAGAGTTAGCATTCTAAGGGCCCAAACGCAAACTCTGCTTGGAGAGGATAGGAAGCACGCCCCGTAGTGGCCCAGCATGGCAAGTGAAATGAGTGAGGGTGTCTGTCCCTGGAAACCTTGGGAGCCTCTACAAAATGAATCTCTGGGGACCCAAATTTGTAATTAGATCCCTTACATCCTGAATGATTTCTGCACAGGCATTCAGAGGATATGGTTGCATGCAGCAGCAGGAATACCTACTTCTAGTGACAGTTGTGCATAACATGTGGGGGGGCATGTCATTGTTCAACTTCAGGAAATTATTTTTAGATGACTCAGTGTCACCTTTGAATTTTTTTTTTTCCTTATTATGATAGAAATGAAGACATTCACAATTTTGTTTGAGTCCTAATCCCAAAAACTTATCAAAGCTCCTCACTTGCAAGAAGGCCCCATGAAATGCTGGGCTTTCAGAGAGCGAGAGCCGAGGTGATCGGTGAGGGGAGCCAGGCTGAGGCAGAGCATCTGAAGAAGACTGCCCCCTGACAGGATGGACAAATGATGCCGAGTCCGAGAAGCCGGGAGTTCAATTAGTGAACACACTGAGTGAGTCGTTGGTGTAAGTGACCTTACACGTTTAATTAACATCCTATCATTATGAAAGATGGGAATCAAAGTTCCGTCACTTTGATAAATTAACAAATTATGTGCTGCTCCTGCTCTGGGAGGCTTGCATCCAGTCCTCTCCCCTATCAGCCCCCCCTTCGCTTTCCTTCTTCTGTAATCCTCACAACCAGGAGTTAGAAGCAAGGAAAGGAATACAAGATGTGGCAGCACAGTTCAGTTTTGTTTTAATGTAGAGTAAAAACAAAACCCATATAATCTATAGCAAAAACTCTGAATGATCAAGTATAATCATACCAATATAACACCGAACCCATCATTGGGGATAAGACGTTGGATGCTAAGAAAAATGCTCTTTCTTGCCAATCCAAAACTCCCTTTCTCTCTATCTCTCTTGTAGTTCATATCTCTTATTTTTTAGTTGTACAAATGCTCTCCTTAATCTCCCTGTAATCTTATTCCATCTCAAGATCTTCATTATTCTCTCCCTTCGCTTGCTCATCTATTCCCTCTTTCTCTTTTCTCTCCACTCAATTGATTTCCTGTCTCATCATTTGCTTTTCTCATTTTATCTTCTTTCCCCACAATTACTTTCCCCTGCCCTAAAATGCTATTCTCTCCCCTAACTGGCGCATCTTTTCCCATACTCTTATTATACTGGAGCAGTCTTCCGTCTCTGAAATATCTCACTGCTGGCTGGTTCTTCCTCTCTGTCTCTGTGTCATCTCTCTTCACTGGCTCATTTCTGCCCTCTTTGTTCTCTGCCATAACTCACTCTTCTCTCCCATAACTCTTTCTTCTCTTCCATAACTCACTCTTATCTCACATAACTCACTCTTATCTCTCATAACTCACTCTTATCTCTCATAACTCACTCTTATCTCACATAACTCACTCTTGTCTCACATAACTCACTATTATCTCACATAACTAGCTCTTATCTCACATAACTCACTCTTTCTTCTCTTCCATAACTCACTCTTATCTCACATAACTTAATCTTATCTCACATAACTCACTCTTTCTTCTCTTCCATAACTCACTCTTATCTCACTCCTATATCTCATAACTCACTCTTATCTCACATAACTCACTCTTGTCTCACATAACTCACTCTTATCTCACATAACTCACTCTTATCTCTCATAACTCACTTATCTCTAATAACTCACTCTTATCTCTCATAACTCACTCTTATCTCACATAACTCACTCTTGTCTCACATAACTCACTATTATCTCACATAACTAGCTCTTATCTCTCATAACTCACTCTTATCTCACATAACTCACTCTTATCTCACATAACTCACTCTTTCTTCTCTTCCATAACTCACTCTTATCTCACATAACTCAATCTTATCTCACATAACTCACTCTTTCTTCTCTTCGATAACTCACTCTTATCTCTCATAACTCATTCTTATCTCACATAACTCACTCCTATATCTCATAACTCACTCTTATCTCACATAACTCACTCTTGTCTCACATAACTAACTATTATCTCACATAACTCGCTCTTATCTCTCATAACTCACTCTTATCTCACATGACTCATTCTTATCTCACATAACTCTTTCTTCTCTTCCATAACTCACTCTTATCTCACATAACTCAATCTTATCTCACATAACTTGCTCTTATCTCACATAACTCACTCTTATCTCACATAACTCATTCTTATCTCACATAACTCACTCTTTCTTCTCTTCCATAACTCACTCTTATCTCACATAACTCGCTCTTATCTCACATAACTCACTCTTATCTCACGTAACTCACTCTTATCTCACGTAACTCACACTTATCTCTCGTAACTCACTCTTATCTCATATAACTCACTCTTATCTCTCATAACTCACTCTTATCTCACATAACTCACTTATCTCTCATAACTCTTATCTCACATAACTCACTATTATCTCACATAACTCACTCTTATCTCACATATCTCACTCTTATCTCACATAACTCACTCATCTCACATAACACACTCTTATCTCACATAACTCACTCTTATCTCTCATAACTCACTCTTATCTCACATAACTCACACTTATGTCTCATAACTCACTCTTATCTCACATAACTCACTCTTATCTCTCATAACTCACTCATCTCTCATAATTCACTCTTATCTCACATAACTCATTCTTATCTCACATAACTCACTCTTTCTTCTCTTCCATAACTCACTCTTATCTCACATAACTCACTCTTATCTCACATAACTCGCTCTTATCTCACATAACTCACTCTTATCTCACGTAACTCACTCTTATCTCACGTAACTCACACTTATCTCTCGTAACTCACTCTTATCTCATATAACTCACTCTTATCTCTATAACTCACTCTTATCTCACATAACTCACTCTTATCTCACATAACTCGCTCTTATCTCACATAACTCACTCTTATCTCACGTAACTCACTCTATCTCACGTAACTCACACTTATCTCTCGTAACTCACTCTTATCTCATATAATTCACTCTTATCTCTCATAACTCACTCTTATCTCACATAACTCACTTATCTCTCATAACTCTTATCTCACATAACTCACTCTTATCTCACATATCTCACTCTTATCTCACATATCTCACTCTTATCTCACATAACTCACTCATCTCACATAACACACTCTTATCTCACATAACTCACTCTTATCTCTCATAACTCACTCTTATCTCACATAACTCACACTTATGTCTCATAACTCACTCTTATCTCACATAACTCACTCTTATCTCTCATAACTCACTCATCTCTCATAATTCACTCTTATCTCACATAACTCACTCTTTCTTCTCTTCCATAACTCACTCTTATCTCACATAACTCACTCTTATCTCACATAACTTGCTCTTATCTCACATAACTCACTCTTATCTCACGTAACTCACTCTTATCTCACGTAACTCACACTTATCTCTCGTAACTCACTCTTATCTCATATAACTCACTCTTATCTCTATAACTCACTCTTATCTCACATAACTCACTCTTATCTCACATAACTCGCTCTTATCTCACATAACTCACTCTTATCTCACGTAACTCACTCTTATCTCACGTAACTCACACTTATCTCTCGTAACTCACTCTTATCTCATATAACTCACTCTTATCTCTCATAACTCACTCTTATCTCATATAACTCACTCTTATCTCTCATAACTCACTCTTATCTCACATAACTCACTTATCTCTCATAACTCTTATCTCACATAACTCACTATTATCTCACATAACTCACTCTTATCTCACATATCTCACTCTTATCTCACATAACTCACTCATCTCACATAACACACTCTTATCTCACATAACTCACTCTTATCTCTCATAACTCACTCTTATCTCACATAACTCACACTTATGTCTCATAACTCACTCTTATCTCACATAACTCACTCTTATCTCTCATAACTCACTCATCTCTCATAATTCACTCTTATCTCACATAACTCATTCTTATCTCACATAACTCACTCTTTCTTCTCTTCCATAACTCACTCTTATCTCACATAACTCACTGTTATCTCACATAACTCGCTCTTATCTCACATAACTCACTCTTATCTCACGTAACTCACTCTTATCTCACGTAACTCACACTTATCTCTCGTAACTCACTCTTATCTCATATAACTCACTCTTATCTCTATAACTCACTCTTATCTCACATAACTCACTCTTATCTCACATAACTCGCTCTTATCTCACATAACTCACTCTTATCTCACGTAACTCACTCTTATCTCACGTAACTCACACTTATCTCTCGTAACTCACTCTTATCTCATATAACTCACTCTTATCTCTCATAACTCACTCTTATCTCACATAACTCACTTATCTCTCATAACTCTTATCTCACATAACTCACTCTTATCTCACATATCTCACTCTTATCTCACATATCTCACTCTTATCTCACATAACTCACTCATCTCACATAACACACTCTTATCTCACATAACTCACTCTTATCTCTCATAACTCACTCTTATCTCACATAACTCACACTTATGTCTCATAACTCACTCTTATCTCACATAACTCACTCTTATCTCACATAACCCACTCTTATCTCACATAACTCACACTTATCTCTCATAACTCACTCTTATCTCACATAACTCACTCTTATCTCACATAACTCACTCTTATCTCACATAACCCACTCTTATCTCACATAACTCACTCTTATCTCACATAACTCACACTTATCTCTCATAACTCACTCTTATCTCACATAACCCACTCTTATCTCACATAACTCACTCTTATCTCACATAACTCACACTTATCTCTCATAACTCACTCTTATCTCACATAACTCACTCTTATCTCACATAACTCACTCTTATCTCACATAACCCACACTTAACTCTCATAACTCACTCTTATCTCACATAACACACTCTTATCTCACATAACTCACACTTATCTCTCATAACTCACAGCTTGCTATTCTCTCCTACAACTCACTTTTCTTTTCCATAACTCCCTCTTCTCTTCTGTTTCACAACTTATTTGAGGTCTCAACTATTCTATGATACCAACACCAGTACAGCTATAATATACAGTAATTTCCACTTTGATTACGGTCAGTAGTAACTTTATACAATCATTTACATGGATTTGCTCATCTATTCTACTGAGTGAAGAGTGGAGGCAGAAAATGAGGCAATAAGAAAAGGTAAGGGCACCAGTTATGGGAACTCACTTCCTGCTTCTTGCAGAGGTCTATTAACCGATGGTGCCTTTAAAAGTATTTTTTGGAGTACACACTGGTGTTGAAATGGGGTTTTCAATAACATAGAGGAAGTCTCCTTGCTACATGTAATACCTTTACTGTATTAGATGAATTTGGTTCATTCTGATAATAAAATCCTAAACTAATGACAAGTCCCACTCAGTGCCTGGTACTCCCGCTCGGTACTTGCAGTCCTACTCAGTGCATGGCACACCCACTCAGTACCTGCAGTCTTATTCAGTGCCTGGCACACCCACTCAGTGCCTGCACTCTTATTCATTCCCCGGCACTCCCACTCAGTGCCTGCACTCTTATTCATTGCCTGGCACTCCCACTCAGTGCCTGCAGCCTTATTCAGTGCTTGGCACTCCCACTCAGTGCCTGCAGCCTTATTCATTGCTTGTCACTCCCACTCAGTGCCTGCAGCCTTATTCAGTGCTTGGCACTCCCACAGTGCCTGCAGCCTTATTCATTGCTTGGCACTTCCACTCAGTGCCTGCTCTCTTATTCAGTGCCTGGCACTCACACTCAGTGCCTGCAGTCCTTCTCAGTGCCAAGCACTCCCACAGTGCCTTCAGTCCTACTCAGTTCCTGCACTTCCACTCAGTGCCTGCAGTCTTATTCAGTGCCTGGCACTCCAACTTAGTGCCTGCAGTCCTACTTAGTGCCTGACACTCACACTCAGTGCCTGCAGCCTTATTCAGTGCCTGGCACTCACACTCAGTGCCTGCGGTCTTATTCAGTTCCTGACACTCACATTCAGTGCCTGCAGTACTACTCAGTTCCTAAACTCCCACTTTTAGGATCATTACCAGGTATTCTGGGTGTTTAGGGGACTCATCACTCACATTTGGCTGACATTAGGTTTGATATTGTAGCATATGTCGTCATATTTACATAATTGTAATGAAAACGTATTAGTTAATGTATAATCTCTGAAATTATTATTTCTCATGTAAGAGTGATAATTAGAGTTTTGTTGAAAGTGTATAATTCCATCATTGGAATTGAAGGATACAATGGCTTCATGTAAGTTGTAGGGGCCTACGGTAAATGGGACAAACCTAGTATATACAGTATATAACTGTTATAAATCTCATGGTAGTATTTTGTTCACTGGGAAGCAAGAATGTAGCAATGACACCAGGTGAAAGGGCGTATTTATAATGGATGCAGGGTGTGTGGTGCAATTGGCCCCCTGCACAGTACAGCACTTGCACAGTACAGCGATCATCAGGAAAATGGCTCCGGTGACATCAGCAAATGCACAGTAGCCTGCACAGTTCCAGAGTGTAATTGGTGTATGCACCAGCAAGGGGAGGGGGGTCAGTGAGGCTACAAATGGACCCCCGTCTCTCATACAGGGGTATTCAATTTGGAGCGAAAATGTTGGAATCGCCGATGACGTCATTTTCGCCGATTTCAATTATCCCCGTATTCAATTTCAAAGACTTTTCGCAGGTTCGAAAAGTCTTTGAAAACAAACAGGGATTTCTTTTCACCACTGAATAGGTGGCGAAAAAAAGTGCAGAATTGGGGTTTAGAGGTGCAGGCTTAAAAAAAATAGCCTGCACCCCTGGGAATGTCATTTAAAAATAAACTGTGTCAAAAAAAGTAAAAAAAAAAAAATAGGGACACCCAAAATAATTATTTAAAAATTGGGGTGAAATTTTTTTTTTTTAAAAGTGTTTAAAAATAGGGAAATAGGTTCAGGGCTATTCTGCAAATATGCAGCAGGTGTATTCTAGAATAGGCTATTAGCGGCAGGTGCATATTAGCAGAATTTTTAAATAAAGACTTTAGGGACAAACATATGCTAGTACCCATTTTCATGTACCCCAAATTTGATGGGACCACCTTACAAAAATTAAAAAAAAAACCTAAGTGCTCTTCTGCATCACTTCTTCAATGTCGGAAAAAAAACACCTGCCGCGGCTATTTAAAACCCCGACTTTCATTTGCAGGCTAAAACGGGGGTACCCATAGTGATCCCCCATGTTTCTACAGGGGGGGTCCTATAATTTATTCCAGGTAAATCCCGTTTTTTTTCGCCGATCCTATTTCGCCGGCTCCCGTTTCCGTAGCTTTTTAATTGAATATGGGATAAAGCGGGAGCGCGCCCGATACTTTATCCAAGGAAAAGCTCCGATGTGGAGCAAAAAGTCCAGCACAGACTTTTCGCTCCCATATTGAATACTCCTGTTAGAGGCCTATTTATCATTAAATATTTGCAGAACCCTACCCAACGATGACTGTTGCCAGGGGTAGAACTATGGGAGACAATGGAGGCGCCTGCCGCCTGGCACCAGCACTAAAGGAGCTCCTTTGTCCAGAATATATTCACTCCACTTACATCTGTAGATATGTACCCGGAGTATACCGCCACAGCCGCCCAATACATGGCACTTCTTCCCGGCACCTGAGAAGCTACCATAACCATATACTAGTTGAGGACTCTGGGCCTGATTCAGACCCACTCGCGAGCGCTGAGCGCTCGCAAGCGGGTCGATGTTAGCCCAGTGCGAATGTGCACGAGGGAGCCAAACCGTCGCTCCGGGTGTCGCTACAAAGGGGGCGTGTTGTCGATGGTGAGTGACAGCATGCCCCCTTTAGTGGGCATCCCGGGGGCGTGGCTGCCCAGACGGAGGCATTCCCATGGGAACGCCTACCGTCTGGGGCCGGCCCCACTGACATCACAAGTGATGTCAGTGGGAGTGCTCTCGGCCTGGGGCACCAGCGACTGAGTCTGGGGGCATATCTTTTGTAGAGCAACTTCCCGGCATGTGAGGCAGTCGGCAGTAGACTGGGCATTTTGTGATTTGTAGTTCCACCACTGTGGTAGTCTTACAACATCTTGACTCAAACTCCGTCCTCAAAGCCCCCACATCAGGTGTGAGACACACGCAGCACACACACATACACACTGCATACCTACACACAACATACTTACACACACACAGCATACATACACATAGCATACTTACACACACCCTAGTTGCTGGGCTACTGCTGCTGGGTGGACGTGATGATCCTCCGTCTTTCTTAGTACCGTAACTAGACATTCTGGTGCCCTGTCCGTGAAAGAGTATCAGTACCCCCCCACCCCCCCTTCCCCCATCATTTTTCACCAATTAATATTCACATTAAACAAATAAAAAGGAAAATAAGGAAATAGTGATATGATGCGTACACACGGTACGATTAAAATGGACGATATGAACGATAACGATATCAATAATATCGTTATCGTTCATATCATGCATTTTCTGGTGCCCAATGACCTGCGATGCGCGTGCACTTATACATGCAGGCCAACCTGGCCAATATCAACCAGGTTACTATAGGGACCCGCGCTCAACGATCGCTATAGTTATATCGTTATAGTCGTTGGTGAGTTGGTGGTGTGCTGGAAGATCGATATTGATCATCCAGCACACCCGGGAGATCATACAATGATATTGTTATCGTTGTCAATCATCCCGTGTGTACGCAGCAATAGAGTTTATTTACAAAGAAGAAAAAAAAACTCCAGAGCTGTTAGTATTTTACATTACTATATCCCACCTTCCTCCCCTCCCGGGACGTTCCCCATGCAGATACACAGCACGCACCTGGCCAATTGTACTACACTGACACTGGCAATGCCTGTGCAGGTATAGTTTGATTTTATATAACCATGGTGCCAAACAGCCCCCCCTTTCCCTGCGACTCCTATGTCTCAAACACATACATCACAAACACCCTCCCCCCTTTCTCCTCCCCAGGACTTCAATGTCACACACACACACACACACACACACACATACAACACATCACACACATACATCGCACACACGCACACATAAAACACACATACATCACACACACAACACACACATCACACACACATACAACACGCACATCTCACACACACACACGCACACATACAACACCCACATACAACACACATCTCACACACACACATGCATACCACACATCACACATACATGCACATACAACACACACATACATTACACACATACCCCACACACTCATACTTCACACACATGCATACCAAACACACACATACATCACACACACACATGCATACCACACACATACATCACACACACACATACATCACATACAACTCACACACACATACAACACACATCACACACACACACATACACCACACACATCACACACACACTCATACCACACACACACATACCATACACACGTATATCACACACACATGCATACCCCACACACATATCACACACAAATACATCACACACGCATACCACACACACACATACATCACACACATACATCACACACACATACATCACACACATGCATAACACACACACATACATCACACACACACAAGCACACACACGCATACCACATACACACATCACATACACATACAACACACCCACGCACACCACACACACAAGCATACCCTGTACACATACATCACACACACGCATACCACACACACACATACACATACATCACACACACATACATCACACACATCAAACACACACGCATAGCACACACACACATCACACATACATCACACACATCAAACACACATGCACACATCACACACACACCCTACCCGGCCAACACTAACAAGAGACTGACCTGATATGATTCTGCAGAGTTAGCCTCTCTGTGCCTTGCCGCCTTCCCGTGCCACACCAAACAGCTCCTCGATCCCTTGTATGCACTGTGAGAGTTGAGTCACGGAGATACGTCATGACGTCTCCCCTTAAAACCAGTGCGCCATGTGGGAGCTTGGGGAGGCGGAGCTCACAGCAGGGTTGTGGATAGATCCCCTTCCGTAGATGTACCTACTAAAGGGGATCTATACACAACCCTCACAGCAGTCAGGACAGCCAGGTGTTCCGCTGATATACATCGAAGCGGGTGTTCGGCAAATAGAAATTGCAGCAGCGATTGGGTCCGCCCCAGAGCATTCTCCACTCTGTGCAGTCAACCTAGTTACAGCCCAAGATGAAGACAAGGCTGTCTCCGTCTCTGAAAAAAAAAATTTGGTTAGTCGGGGGGGGTTTCTGAGTACTCAGTAACCCCCCCTATGTGCGCTAGTGCCACCCCACATCAGGTGGCTTTTGCCTCCATCAGGAGGACTCTGAGCCTCATGCTAATTGCACTATACAGGTATCAATCTTATCTGTGACTAACATAGCTGTATATACTCCTAATTAACTCCAGGGCTGTACCTGAGGTCGCTCTTCATACAAACATACATTCCATTCCTCAATGCAGTCCCCATCTTTATAATAGACAATGTTGCAATGTTATTCCTTATCTTGTGCCTCTGGTATACAATGGGAGAGCTGTATACCTTTGCATGTGTACCAGGCACATTAACTGAAGGGGATCTATACACAATCCTAATGCAAACCCTTCACTTCTCCTTCAGCACTACTGTCTATGCATTGTCTGAGTGGAGAGTGCCAGGAAGGGTTGCTACGGATCCAAAGGCGCTTTAAGAGAGGAGGGGCCCATATGCAGGCTCCGATTGGGTCCCCTCCTCTCTGGTAGTGCAGTAGACTCTGGGATTGTGCCAGAGTCTACTGCGCATGTGCAGGTCTCCGGGAATATGGCGCCAGGGACATGTCTACTGTGCATGCGCGAATCACCGGGGAAATGGCATTTTCCCAGTGATTTCTGCAGTGTTGCAGCCAGTGCCGGGCCGAAGGAGAGGTAGGTATATTTAATTGGCTGCAGTGTGTGGGCCCATGTGCACCTTGCACCCATTATAAATACGCCCCTGTACAGAACCCTCTGCTGGAACTTTTTGCGATCTGTAGCCCATACGCAACAGTAGCTAACTCCACTTTGAGATAGTGTTAGCTACCAGGGTCAGTACATTCTAGGGATTCTATAAAGAGAGAGATATAGATAGAGAGAGAGAGAGAGAGAGAGAGAGAGAGAGAGAGAGAGAGAGAGAGAGAGAGGGAGAGATAGATAGATATGAGATAGATAGATAGATAGATAGATAGATATGCGATAGCTATATAGATTGATAGGTAGATAGATATGAGATAGAGAGATAGATATGGGATAGATAGATAGATAGATAGATAGATAGATAGATAGATAGATAGATAGATAGATAGATAGATAGATATGGGATAGAGAAATAGATAGATAGATAGACATGGGATAGATAGATATGCACCATATATATTTTCCCTTATTTTTAGGGGAGGGGGGGCAAATTATAACTTGCCTCAGTCTGGGATGAACTTACACCACTGACTGTGTCACATACATGGCCTGTAGTGCGCGCATGCGCATAGACACGATAGTTAAGCTGATGCGGTCACTTCACTCCAAGCACATCACAGGAACATTTCAGAGCCTCTGTACCTGCGTGTGCAATTTAATACATTCTGGCGCTATTATCGCACCCTGCAATGCAATCATGAGTGCTACTATTGCACCCAGATTGTAATAATTGATAAATGGGCCCCTAGCTCTGCCCCTATAGGGTAGTTTCCCCCTAGAATGTAAGCTCATGTGAGCAGGACCCTCTCCCATTTGAAGTCTATCTGTAATGATGCATATTTGTAAAGTTATGTGCTTGTGTGTATGAGCATGTACCCCTGTACATTGTAATATGTTTCACCTCTATGTACAAAAGCCTTGTGACGCCATAGAAATAAATGATAATAACAGAGGAGAATCTTCTGCATTTTCATGGATTGATTTGGAATAATAAAATGTCCTATCAATGTTACTCTCCAGACAAATGTACTAATTCTCAACCTGGTTCTGCATCTGCTGCCTGCAGCCACCCCTCATAACTCCTCCTGCAGCTTATATTATAATTATTCATGTATGTGCGTGTGTATATACAGATATATATATATATATATATATATATATCTCATTACACACCAAGTGTTACCTGCACCCAGGTGCATTTCCATGACTACTGGCCCCGCCCATAAGATGGCTGCTTCCTATGAGCTTAGGTAATGGGTTTGCTTTGAAGAAGCTCTTAATATATTAGTAGAAAGACTCTGTGATACATGATGGGAGAAGAAACTTTTATTGCCTGCTACTATCTGCATCCTTGTGGCAACATGAATGGATTTATTTGGATGAACACATCTAGAATTGTTGTTGCTTTAAAATCTGAAACTAGTTAGTTACACAAACACAAAATCGGAGCATTTTACCAGCTCCTGGGATATTGATAAAAGACCCCGGATTGTGTAGGAGTGATTTCTGGGGAGGCAGCGAGTTGCCCCCCCCCCTCCCCCCTTCCTCCTGCTCAGAGACCCCTTTGATTTGCTGCCTGTCTCTGATTCTTTGCCTAAAGCCCTGTCCCCCTAGCTAGCTATTTTCTTTGAAGTGCTGGAACCCCTCTTACTGTCCTTGCTATAAGCTGCTGCATATTACAGAAGCCTAATTAGAAATCGATGCCACTAGCCTTGCGGGTGTTTGTAAAGTGTTTGTGGATGTTAATAAAATTCCCAGCTCGATAGAACTCATCCTAAAGCTTTGGGAGAAAAGAAAGTACTGACTATTGGAAAAGAGAGACAGTGTGGGTGAAAGAGGGAGAAGAGGAATTGGGAAGAAGATTAAAGAAGAAAAGCAGCTTTCTGTATAGTATATATCAGATTGTTATTCCTGTAACTGTACTCGGAGAAAGATACCTGCCTCAGTGGGTAGGGGCACTGACTCACTCACTAGACCAGCACCATAACTAATCACACCACTCTCACAGATGCAATTACTGGCAAGTGGCAACACCGTGCACAGTAACAACAGAGACCACAGCTAGCTGGACACTGGACCCAGCAAAACCAGAATCAACCAAAATATTTTCTCTAATGCTAAGAGGTCATTTAGGGTATATATGCTAAAATTAGGCTGCCCAGTCATCCTGGTCTTAGGGGCATTCTGTGATTTGTAGTCCTACAACACTAATAGCCACACCTGATACGTGTGATTAAAAACAAATAGCAAGGTACCTGTCTTTTATATTCAAGAAATGTTCATTATCACGTCGTGAACTGCCTGTAATCTATATTTGTTATATTCCCCATGGCTGGGTGGAATGGGTTAAACCCAGCCATGACTGATCTAAAAACGAAGCTCCCTATTAAAAAGGGATTTCATGTCACTGCCAATCCAGGGGTGGCAGGCGTATAAAGCGGCTGTAAGAGTCATTATTCAAATGTCAGGAAGAGCAGCAAGGTGAGGGGGCTCTTATTAATCGTCATACAATGAGCCCACTGTGGGTGCACGTCAGAGGGGTGTCCGGCTGCCGGGTAGGGCTGAGAGATCACAATCATTTATTTTACAATTCATAACCTCACATTTCAGGAGAACAGCTGTTAAACATTATATAAAAAAATCAATTATAATTACAGTTTTGGAGATGGTTTAAATGAGAAAGAAATAAGAAAAATTGAAAAGCCAAAGTCTGTATAAAGTTTACCTTCCGTTCTATCCAACATATGATCACAGATATGCGTATTTTATATATACACACACATATAAAGTGAAAAAATAGCTGGCACTCAATGCTAGAATGATCCATCTCACCTGGGTGCCTCCAATATACGTAATATACAAAGAGATCCAAAGTGGTGGCACTGACAGGATTTAATCCAGCAATAGAGACGTGGTGTAACACACCTAACTCATAACGGGTACCTTAATGTGGACCACGTCTCTATTGCTGGATTCAACCCTGTGAGTGCCACCACTTTGGATCTCTTTGTGTATATATATATATATATATATTTATATATATATATATATATATATATATATTTACACGTTTCTATATAAATCTATCTACCTCATATCTATCTATCTATCTATCTATCTATCTATCTATCTATCTATCTATCTATCTATCTATCTATCTATCATTATAGTGCAGCTGATAGAGATATGAGATACATGGAAGTGACCAGCCTCTAATAGGACCACTGCGATACAGTTACACAACAAGCTGACTTGTTACTTAAGTTTCAAAAATGATTCTCCTTTTTTTCCCTTCTTTATGTTACAAACGTTTTCATCACCTCTGAAAATCAACAGATCTTCAAACTATCCAACCAAGAGATTATTGATCC
>JAUIMM010000571.1:2517500-2778972 GCA_031769625.1 Taudactylus pleione
CAAGGTGCTGAAATAGTGATCTCCAGCAACGTTCAATGTAACCCAGTGTGGATTTCATATTTGAGACCTCATAAACCACACGGATCAGTATATCAGTACATCACAAGACCTCTGGGCACTTATATCCGTTGGTGTAACTGTGTATTAATGTGTGTCTTGTATGTGTCTGAGTAATATTGTGTGCCTTATATAGCTCTGCATATTAATGTGCAACTTATATGTGTCTGAATATTAATGTGTTACCTATATCTGAGTATTAATGTGTGACAAAAGTGTGTCTGAGTATTAATATGTGACGTAAGTGTGTCTAAGTATTAATGTGTGACTTATGCTGTATGTGTGTGAGTATCAATGTGCCTTATATAGCGCTGCTTATTAATGTGCAACTTATATGTGTCTGAATATTAATGTGTTACCTATATCTGAGTATTAATGTGTGACAAAAGTGTGTCTGAGTATTAATGTGTGACGTGTGTCTGAGAATTAATGTGTGACGTAGCTGTGTCTGAGTATTAATGTGTGACGTAGGTGTGTCTGAGTATTAATCCGTGACTTTATCAGACTCATGACAGCTTAGAGAAAACTTGGCAGAGTCTCAGCATTGTCACCGCTGACAGCCCCCATCCACTGTCATGTACAGTATAGCTACACCTGGAGAGAGCCCAGGTCCGGCTCTGCTACCCTCTGAGTTCTCTATCCCCTCAGCTTTTCCTTTTCTGTCTCTATTTTAGACTTTTCGCCTCATTCCATACATGTACACAGTCTCCCTCTCTCCAGTGGGTTATCTATTGTCTTTCTGCCGTTTCCCATTTATCCGCCTGATGGGCGCACTCTGTCCCAGCAGTTTCCCTCTTCTACTTCCTCTACTCAAATTGAAGCTGGGAGGGGAAAGAACAGAAAAGAAACAAACAGGCGCTTAATGAAGATAAACCGACTGGCCGGGCGCTTTGGAACTGAGTCTGGCTGCATTACCTCTGAGCAGGGGATGGGGAGAGGAGCACCTACAGATGCAGAGCCCTAGGGGGGGGGCAATGAAAGAGGGGTAGTGATAAAAGGGAGCAGTGATAGAGAGAGATAGGCATTGATAAATAAAAGAACAGTGATAAAGGGGGTAGTGATATGAGGGGGGCAGTGATAGAGAAGGCTGTAGTGATAGAGGGAGGCAGTGATAGAGAGAGATAAGCATTGATAAAAAGAACAGTGATCAAGGGGGTAGTGATAAGAGGGGGAAATGATAGGGGCAGTGGTAGTGGGGACGGAATGTGATACACACAGTGAAATAGAAGAATTGTTCAGAAGTGTAAGTAAAGGTGGATAGAGGAGGAGAAGGAGCTGAGAGTGGCTGATGAGGCATCAGTAAAAGGTAGTGTTGTTTCCTGTAGTTTGCTTTAGGAGGCATAATAAGGGCCTTACACATCCCCCCCACTACACCCCCAACCCGCATGTCACACAAGAGGCGTGAAAACAACACAAACTTTGCCTAGGGCCCCACTTTTCCGCTGCACCCCATCTGCTGTTTGGTTGATCATTATCTGGCTTTGGCTTGTCTTAGACTGCCGGGGGGCTGCTGGGGAGGGGGAGAGGAGCACAGAAGACTTGGTGAAAAAGATCAAGCACAGGAGGGGGTGAGCGGGGAGGAGGGGGCTCTAGTTTTTTGCTAGTGGCTTTCAAAGAGCAGGATACTTCATTTCCCCATTATATTATCAAGTTGTTTTCATAAGGAGTAAAACCATGTATTGTTATGCGCTCAATACAGTATCTTGTATAGATTTTTTTTTATTGTATACATGTGTACACACACACATACACAAAAAAACTCCATTAAACATTTCTTAGCAGTCTAGATTGTCTGATATATAAATTGTGAGACACTCCCATGTTGCACTTGGATTTCTCTTAATTTACAGCGGGGTTTATATTAGATTCCACAAAAAGCACAGCATTATAAATGTATAGCTTACAGTATGTACTCTATATATTGGGGTATATTTACTAAGCCTTGAATGGGGATAAAGTGAACGGGAATAAAGTACCAGCCAATCAGCTGCTAACTGCCATGTCACAGGCTGTGTTTAAAAAACTACAGTTAAGGGCTGGTTGGTTTCTACTTTATCTCCATCCAAGGCTCAGTATATATTGTGTATTTTGTGTACAGAACATGCTTAACGGATCACTTACTTTTATTGTTTCTGCTTGTCTTCTGCCCGCTCCCCTATCTTTCCCTTGTCTGTACCCTTCTCTTCTTCATTTGTTTGTTCTTCATACTCCCTGATCTCCCACCTGTGTCACTCACATCTCTTCCTCACTGGTCTCCCACCTGTGTCACTCACATCTCTTCCTACCTGGTCTCCCACCTGTGTCACTCACATCTCTTCCTCCCTGGTCTCCCACCTGTGTCACTCACATCTCTTCCTACCTGGTCTCCCACCTGTGTCACTCACATCTCTTCCTACCTGGTCTCACACCTGTGTCACTCACATCTCTTCCTTCTTGGTCTCCCGCCTGTGTCACTCACATCTCTTCCTTCCTGGTCTCCCGCCTGTGTCACTCACATCTCTTCCTTCCTGGTCTCCCGCCTGTGTCACTCACATCTCTTCCTACCTGGTCTCCCGCCTGTGTCACTCACATCTCTTCCTTCCTGGTCTCCCGCCTGTGTCACTCACATCTCTTCCTCCCTGGTCTCCCACCTGTGTCATTCACATCTCTTCCTCCCTGGTCTCCCACCTGTGTCACTCACATCTCTTCCTCACTGGTCTCCCACCTGTGTCACTCACATCTCTTCCTCACTGGTCTCCCACCTGTGTAACTCACATCTCTTCTTCCCTGGTCTCCCGCCTGTGTAACTCACATCTCTTCTTCCCTGGTCCCCCTTTTCCTCCTTGGTCCTCCTGTCGGTGTCTCTCACATCTCCACTCTCTCCCCGGTCTCCCGCCTGTCACTCACATGTCCTCTCTCCCTGGTCTCCTGTCTGTGTCACTCACATGTCCTCTCTCCCTGGTCTCCTGCCTATCACTCACATGTCCTCTTCCTCCCTGGTCTCCTGCCTGTCACTTACATCTTCTCTTCCTCCTTGGTCTCCTGCCTGTCACTCACATGTCCTTTCTCCCTGGTCTCCTGCCTGTGTCACTTACACCGCCTTTTCCTCACCTGGTTATTCCTCTTCCTCCCACGTTGTCTGCCTGTGTCACTCACATCTCTTCCTCCTGTCTCCTACCTGTTTACACCCTCTCCTCCCTGGATCACATTGACCGTGTCACTCAAATTCTGTCTTCCACCTGTTTACTTCCTCTCTGGATTTCTGTGTCACTCACAACTCCTGTTTGCGGACTGGTTACTCCTCTTACTACCGCTATCTCCTGCCTTTCCTCGCTTCCTCATCTGCTTTTCTGTTCTCCTCCATTCATCATTTCCCGCTCCCTTGTTTTTCTTCAAACTTTTTATTTTCTCTCTCCATCTGTTGGTCTCCTGTATTGTGCCGTCTTTCCCTGTTTCCTACCTGCTGCCCCTCTTTTCATTCCCCTGAATTACCTACCTGCTCCCCCTTCCCCTGTATTACCTACCTGCTCCCCCTCTTCTCCTTCCCCTGTATTACCTACCTGCTCCCCCTTCCCCTGTATTACCTACCTGCTCCCCCTTCCCCTGAATTACCTACCTGCTCCCCCTTCCCCTGTTTTACCTACCTGCTCCCCCTTCTCCTTCCCCTGTTTTACCTACCTTCTCCTTCCCCTGTATTACCATCCTGCTCCACCTCTTCTCCTTACCCTGTATTACCTACCTGCTCCCCCTCTTCTCCTTCCCCTGTATTACCTTCCTGCTCCACCTCTTCTCCTTACCCTGTATTACCTTCCTGCTCCCCCTCTTCTCCTTACTCTGTATTACCTTCCTGCTCCCCCTCTTCTCCTGCCCCTGTACCTACCTGCTTCCCCTGTGTTTCCTACCTGGTTCCCTTCCTCCGCTCCCCATCTACAGACCCAGGCATGGACTGTAGCTGCGTCTCTGACATCCTGCTCACCCCCTCTATGCCGGCTCTCTGGACTCCAGGTAAGTGGAAGCATCCTACTAATGCTAATGTGTGTCCTGTGAGTATGAGTGTAGGCTTCGGGTACCGTGATGAGTTTACCATATAGGTATTTGTTTCCCAGCTGTATAATGTAATCAGTGTGTTCAGGTGTTAGTAGATGATATAAATAGTCACTTTCCTGTGTTACCCCAGCTCTGTGTAGTGATGGAATACAGCAGGGATGAGCGCACGGGTGCCCGGGGGGTACAGGTAGGAAGTCTGATTGGGCAGTGAGATGTGGCATAGAGCGGAGACTGGATGGCAGCTGATGGCAGGTAATCAGTGCGGAAAAGGAGCTGGTTTAGTAGTACGAAATACATAAGGACAATAATATATTATAAATAATGTCGGGAAAGGAGAAAGTGAATCTGAGAAAGTTTGTGTTTGAGTGACAAAGGGATGAGAAGGAGGTGTGTGTGTGTGTGTGTATATATATATGTATATATATATATATATATGGGCAGATCTATGGGAGACAAAGGTGGCACCTGCCGCCGGGCGCCAGCACTGAAGGGGCACCTCCTCCATTGCCAACAATATATTCACCCCACTTAAGGCTGTTCTATATTAGTGTTTTTGTGCATATGTACTGATAGATAGACAGATAGATAGACAGATAGATATATAGACAGATAGATAGACAGATAGATAGATAGATAGATAGATAGATAGATAGATAGATAGATATGCACCGTATGAATTTTCCCTGTTTTTTAGGGGGGCACCAAATTATAACTTGCCTCCAGGCGTCTGGGGGGTGTCTTGCCATGTGACTGTCGGCAAACGTTATCCCGTGTACCCTCACTCCATCATAATGTTTATAACCCCCCTACACCCACCCACTCACACTGGCCTGTGGCTGTCGGACCCCAATGTTAATCTTACAGGTAGTTGGACCCTGGTGTCACCATAACTATACAAAGTTCATGTCAGTATAAGTCCTTTCCCCAGATCAGGTGCAGAAAGTTTGCTGAGCACGTAATAAGGCGCCAGTTATGTGTATATTTCTATGCACTATACGAAGAGATCATGGATAATCATTATTGAATGACATATGCTATAAGTGTGGTCAGGGATTGTTCCTAGGGGTTGGGCGCCGGCATCCCATGTGCGTCCCGTTATATGATAATATGAGCATTCTGCAGGGATAGCTATGATTTACCAAACGTCTGTTTTATTGGTATAAATTGATTGGAAAATAACAGGACACATTGTAAAACTATAGTTTCTATTTCAGGTCTAAATTAATTACAGTAAACTGTTACTTTAAACAACTGCGGTATGATGAAGAGTTTTGAGCGACCAGTTATAATTCTTTTACAACCAACTGCATCAGAAATATGCAAAGTTTTGGTTACTATTATATTGCTGTCCAGCTCACTATTATATTACTGCCCAGCTCATTATTATATTACTGCCCAGCTCACTATTATATTACTGTCCAACTTACTATTATATCACTGTCCAACTCACTCTTCTATCACTATCCAGCTCACTATTATATTACTGCCCAGCTCACTATTATATTACTGCCCAGCTCATTATTATATTACTGCCCAGCTCACTATTATATTACTGTCCTGCTCACTCTTCTATCACTATCCAGCTTATTACTGTCCAGTTCACTATTATATTACTGCCCAGCTCACGATTATATTACTGCCCAGCTCATATTACTGCCCAGCTCACTATTATATTACTGTCATGCTCACTCTTCTATCACTATTCAGCTTATTACTGTCCAGTTCACTATTATATTACTCCAGCTCACGTTTATATTGCTTGCTCCCCAGCTATGCTGAGGTTTATATATATATATATATATATATATATATATATATATATATATATATATATATATATATATATCTGCAGCTCAGTTCTCTAATATGGTTCACTGCGGATTTGCGCTGTTAATTTTACTGTCAATGAAATACAAAGGGACAGCTTAACATTATGCGATAAACGTGTTTCTTATAGTTTGCGGTGTCATTGCGGGAGTTATCATCAGTCAGTGCAGATGGGGGATAGAGGGAAATGGAAATATACACGGGAAAAGGGAACGGGAGTGGAAAATTGGGAAGGGTCGCTGGAATCAAATGGATGTACCATTACATAGGAGAATATATAGTAACAGAAGACTGAGCAAGAGCTAGGACATTAACAACAGATCTATGATTATTTCTGATTTTATTATTATTATTATTATTAATTATTATTGTCATTATTATTATCAATAATAATAATAATAAAAATAATAATAATTATGATATTAACCTCATAATTACCGTTATTACATACTTATATATTATTTACCATAATAATTACAATTATTATTTTTATTATTATTACTATTATTATTATTATTACAATAGTTAGCAAGAAGTGATACAAATCTTAATAGTATTTATGGAGGTTTTGTTACAATTCATGCTGCATATTTTAAAATTAAAATGTTTAACTTAAATGGTTGGAAATTGATATTTTATATATATATATATATATATATATATATATATTATAAATTAATTAATTCTGTTTGCTATATACAGGATAAACATGAACACAAACTAAATCTATAAGTTGAATAATTAACAAGTGGATATAGCTCATCCCTTATTACTAATCAACGATTGTGATGTTCCTAGAGCTATTAGGAAAAAGTCCACAGCGATCAGGAACCCCTGTACATAATTCTACAGCCATATAAGATGAACTATGTGAAATTCTCAGCAGCTGAGAAGTCTCAGTGGGGTCTCTCACTTTGAGGGGCTGATACTAAATTGGGAGCAGGCCAATGGGGGGAGTAACATGCAATAGAGAGATATCCCTCTCTCTCTCTCTATATATATATATATACTTGCTTCTTTTTCCCTTTGCTCCCAATGCAGAATAAGCCCCATTGTCTTCATGCAAAATAAAGGACCACAAACATGGAAGTTTCCTTAAGTAAATGGGCTGCTAAAAATATTCATAACTATATAAACAGTATTTATGCAATTCAAAACTGAAGATATTGTTAATGCTCTGATTGTGGAGGAATTATGTCATATGCACATTAAGGGCCTGATGCTGACTTGAACCCAAGGGCCTGATTCAGACCCGCTCGCAAGCGGTTCGATGGTCCCCCACTGCACATGCGCCGCCTCCGGTGTGCGCATGCACGAGACCCGTCCAGCGACGGCAGCTCCGTCGCTACGAGTCTCGCTACAAGACCTGTCGAAGGTGAATGACAGCTCGCCTCGTTTTGTAGGCGGGGAGGGGGGTGGCTGTAGAAACGCAGTGATGTCAGTAGTGAACTTCCTGCTCTATTAGAGCAGGAAGTCCACTCGGGCTTGTGGGAGCCGAGACCCTACCACAGGGTCTCGTCGCAAGCCCGATAGTCGCGATAATCGCGACGGACTCCAGGCCACTCGCACAAGCTTTGCGAGCGGGCTGGAGTAAAAAAAAAAAAAAAAAAAACATGCCTATCAGTCCTGCGAGCTGCCTCCGGCAGCGAGCGGGTCTCAATCAAGCCCCAAGTCTGTTTGCAGTGCACATTTTGTGTGTTTTCACTATGCACATGCTCCACAACTAACTGTATGTGACTAGAGGTGATGCATGTGGATATGTTGTCATTTCCGGATGACTTTGCAACTGCAGTGGCAAAACTGGACTGTAATGGGGCATTCTCACGTAGGCTAAGTCCAGTGGTGAAGTGAGGTCTGTGCATAAGTGTAATCACGCCTATTTTCTAAGAGATATTTTGCACCTGGGAAAGGGCTGTTGCAACTCATAATGATGATGGCTGTGGAACCAAGTGTGCAGATATTGGCACTCTCACTGTAAAGATGTATACGCTGCATACAGGTTGATATAGGTCACCTGATGCACACTTCATGAAGGCCATAGCTTCTCATTTGTAGGACAACTGATGCACATTGCATAAAGACCATGGCCTCCTATGAGTAGATAAACTGATGTATTGATGCGGCACAGTGGTTAGCATTACAGCCTCATAATGTTGAGTTCTTGGGTTCAGTTTCCACCAAACCCTTTATAAGTGGAGTTTATGTGTTCTCCCTTAACTTCCAATCTATGGACCAATGATGCACACTGCATGAAGGCCATAACCTCTTATCTATAGGTCAAGTGTTCTTATTAGCTACAGTATATAAGTCCAGCTACAATATCAAACACCTGGACCAAGACCTCAAATATATGCTTTAGAAAATCAGATAAATTATATAATGTTTTTGTTGTTGTTGAATATCTGAATAATTTCCTGTACTCATAAAATAATTGCATAGGTTGTTCACTGCATGCTGCCATATATCTGGAGAAGTTCACCTCACCTCCATAGTCACTGTCCTATTAGTAAGTATACTCTAATGTATTTGACTTCATGGCCTCCAACTTTAAGAGAGCTCATTATGGAAGCAGTTGGTTACTTCCAGATTTATGTATATATAGCAACTCAGTTATGAATGTGAGGACAGTTTCAGTGAGCTGTAAGTCTTCATTAACCAATTCGGACAATTATTCTTCTTTCCACTGCCCTTAGTCCTCTCCGCTATCTATAAAGGCTCTAATGCGCACATTTTGGCAAATAACAGATGAATCACCATATGTCCCTCTCTTCTGATTTCAGGGTTTGCCTTCCCTGACTGGGCCTATAAGCCAGAATCCAGCCCGGGCTCCAGACAGATCCAACTCTGGCACTTCATTCTAGAGCTTCTTCAGAAAGAGGAATATCACGATGTCATCGCCTGGCAGGGGGACTATGGAGAGTTCGTCATCAAGGACCCAGACGAGGTGGCACGTCTATGGGGCATACGGAAATGCAAACCGCACATGAATTATGACAAGCTGAGCCGGGCACTGAGGTGAGGCCCAAGGACGTAAAGATATAACCTTTATAGGACAAATACCAGAATTTGCAATTATTATGAGCGCAAGTAAGTTACTTTAATATTATAGGTAATGAGCATAGCTTCCATAAAGGACAGTAAGACAGGTGACTTATGGGAATAGTGATGATTAGTTATGAAAAAGGCCATTCAAGGGATTATAGTTAAAGTAAAGCACGTCTAACAGATTCTGTTACTCTGTATTAACATTTATCCATAATTATAACATTATTAGGCTTCTACGGAAGACCCAAAGACTTTTTGGTTAGGTTATGTGTTAATGCAGTCCATTATATATTTATAATGAATTTAGTTTCTTTTAGACAAAAAAAAAAGAACTGGAGAGCATATATGATTATATCACTGGTGTATCTATAATGGGTACAGGCAGGGTGGTGCACATGGATCTCTGAGTTAAGGGGGGCCCACACGGCAAACTCTCCACCCATTCAATATGCATCTTTGGGAAAATGGCAATGGTGTGTGCGCTGTAGAGAAAACCCTGGGAAAATGGTGCCATCCAGTCTTCACTGCGTATGTGCCAACGGAAAGGGGGGCGCACAGAGATTGTACAAGCCCCCTCCTCTCTAAGGGGCCCATTTATTAATCTGATCTGGGCTTGACATTACCGCCCATGATAGCATTGCAAGATGCAATCATTGCACTGAAATGTATCATTCGGCACCTGGAGGCACAGGGGCTCCAAAAGAAGCCTGTCCCTGCGATGTGCCCAGAGTGCTGCCACCATTGTTGGGGAGGGATTCTGTGGAACCCTCTCCTGGCTAGTTATGCAAAGGGAATCGGTATGAAATACCGCCGACCACATGGCCGGTGGTTCGATTCCTGGCAGCGGCAGCCCGACAGTGCTGGAAATCCCGATCATCTTCAGGTAAGTAATAACTAACCTAACCCCCCTAACCCTCCTTAGGGGTGCCTAAACCTAAGTCCCCCTGGGGGGATGCCTAACCCTAACCCTCCCGGGGGGGGGGTGCCTAACCCTAAGTCCCCCCCGGGTGTGCTAAAAGTAACCCTCCCCCCCACGGCTGTCCACTCGCGGTGCCCGGCATCCCTTCGATCGGGATGCCGGGCGCCTGTCTCCCGGCGTCGGGAAAATGACAGGCGTCTAGATATAGACGCCTGTCATTTAACCCACGCCGGGATAAAGCAGTCGTGAAGCCGGCTGTAGGGATCACGTCAGCCGGTTTCCCGATTGCATCCCATGCAAAGTGTAGAAAATGGGCTATAACGGGCTAACGCCATCTTTAGATGCGTTAGCTGGGGGCTAATCACTGGAATGCATCGTATTCCGTGATTTGGTAAATCTGGTAGCATTGCACCCCCCATATAAACCTATGGGGCTGCAGCTGCCAGAGGAATCGAAGCAGGTATCTGTGATATACATAGGAGTGATACTAAATATTTGTGGTCACCCCCTGAAAACACCAGTTTTATAATAAGTAGCAAATATTTAATGATAAATGGGCCCTTAAAGCCACCAACTGATTACTGTGTAATAATGGATAGCTGATAACAACCACGTTCATAAAGTTGGGATTTGGGACCTAAATGCTGCCATCCACTCATTTATTTATCTCAACCCTGCAATTTAGAGCAAGTAAAGTCTCTCCAACTTTTTGAGAAGTGAAGTAGTTACTATGGCCCTCATTCAGAGCCGTACGCTCTGAGCAGAGCGCACGCTCTGAATGAGGGCCGGCCTCCATTTTCATGGAGCGTCCTCCTGGACGCTCGTATAGCTGTGAGTCACCACCCACAGGCTATACGAGCGTGCATTGTGATGGTCGCGATGGTCGAGACCATCGCGACCATCGAATTTGTGAGCCGGAGCCTGCGGTTGAGGTTTTCAACCGCAAGCTCCGGAGTGATTTTGGCTCTATCAGAGCCAAAATCACTCCCACTGACATCACTAGTGATGTCAGTGGGCCGACTTCTGACGGGAGGCGTTCCCGTGGGAACGCCCCCGTCAGGGAGGCACGCCCACCAAAGGGGGCGTGCTGTCAATCAACATTGACAGCACGCCCCCTTTGATCGGACACAACGAGCGAAGGACTTTCCTTCGCTCGTCGCGTCTGGCGCATGCGCACGACGGAGCTCCCTCCGTCGTGCGCATGCTCAGTCCATAACATCGACCCACTTGCGAGCGGACAGCCGCTCGCGAGTGGGTCTGAATCAGGCCCTATGTCCCTTCATGAAGTTCTACAGAAGATCTGGACTTCTCAGAGACTCAACTAGCCCTAACATCTCATGGAAGGCCGAGCAGCTTCAGTATCCAGCGTGTGCAAGTCAAACATTTGCCAGCCCTTGACAAAGATACAGACTTACTGTAGGAGAGAAGCCAAAAGCCCAGTTTAACTCACAAATATGGATTACCTTCTACTCTTTTGACAAGAATTCATGCATCATTAGCTGCTCATTTGTCAGCTCCTCAGAAGGCTGTTCTGGGCCAGGGAGAGGAGGAAGAGATAGACAGCAAAATATAGATGGAGAACTGAGAAAATACTCTGGATTTCTAAGGCCAGACTTCCCCCAATAGACAGAAAACATAAGCAATATACCAGGTAGCGGTGTTCCTCACTGTGAGCTTGGAATGTTCATACGTGGTTCAAGCTCAGACGGTCCCTGGGGGGGCTTGTGGGTAAAACGGGGAGGGGGTTCCTCATCCCTTTGTCGAAAAATTACTTTTGACATTTAATTTCAAAAAGCTTCTCCTGCCTAACACTTGGGTGATATGTTTGCCCTGAGAATGCAGCAGTTGTCTCTCTGGAGAGGAGGGTTGGTAGGTATGTGTGTGTAAGTCTAGATGTACATTTTATTTTTCTTTAAACATATGTTCCTATGGTTTTGTGATGATTTATTACCCAGGTTTTTATTGCATCTAGAGATGAGTGAATCTCTTGCAGTTCGGTTCTGCAAAGTATTCCCCCTGTTAGGACAACAGTTTCCGTCTTTGCAAATCAATTCTCAAGTCTTATTTCCATAGCAAGTTACAATGGTGCTCCTGAGTGTTGATAGATACGAGACAGATATATAGATAGATCTTGGATGGATAGATAGATCTGTGATGGATAAATAGTGTTATTAGATAAATAGATATGGGATATATAAATAGATAGATATTGGATAGATATGAGATAGATAAATAGAGATATGAAATAAATAGATAGATATGGGATAGATCGATACGAGACAAGATATATAGATAGATCTAGGATGGATAGATAAATAGAGATATGAGAAAAATAGATATGATAAATAGATTTGAGATAGATATGAGATAGATATGGGACATATAGATACGAGATAGATATATAGATAGATCTGGGATGGATAGATAAATAGAAATATGGGATAGATAGATAGATAGATCTGTGATGGATAAATAGTGTTATGAGATAAATAGATATGGGATAGATAGATACGAGATAGATCTGGGATGATAGATAAATAGAAATATGCGATAGATCTGTGATGGATACATAAATAGAGATATGAGATAAATAGATATGAGAGAGATCTGGGATGGATAGATAGAGATATGAGATAAACAGAAAGATATGAGATAGATATATAGATAGTTCTGTGATGGATAAATAGAGATATGAGATATATCTCTATTTATCTATCCATCCATCCCAGATCTAAGATAAATAGATATGAAATCGATATGGAATAGATAGATATATATGGGATATATATAGATAGACAGATGGATAGATAGAAAGATAGGTATGGGATGGATGGATTGATAGATAGATAGATATGGGATAGATATGAGATAGATCTGTGATGGATAAATAGAGATATGAGATAAATAAGAGATAGATATGGGATAGATAGATAGAGATATGAGATAAATGAGAGCTAGATATGAGAGATAGATCAGGGATAGATAAATAGAGACATGAGATAAATGAGAGATAGATATGGGATAGATAGATATGAGATATATAGATCTGTGATGGATAAATAGAGATATGAGATAACTGAGAGCTAGATAGATATGTGATAGATAGATGTGGGATAGATAGATATGAGATAGATAGAGATATGAGATAAATGAGAGATAGATATGAGATAGATAAATAGATCTGGGATGGATAGAGATATAAGATAAATGAGAGATAGATATGGGATAGATATGTGATAGATGTGGGATAGATAGATCTGGGATGGATAGAGATATGAGATAAATGAGAGATAGATAGATATGAGATAGCTAGTTATGAGATAGATAGATAGATCTGGGATGGATAATTATAGATATGAGATAAATGAGAGCTAGATATGGGATAGATAGATATGAGATAGATAGATAGGTAGATATGGGATAGATGGATAGATAGATATGAGATAGAGACATAACTGCCCACGTCCATCTGAGAACGCTGATACCAACACTGTGCCTCCAACATAAGACCCAAAATATTACAACTGCTCCCTGACTGAATGTAATCCTGGGCTGCCAAACAAAGTGTATTTTACATATATTATATCTGGCCAGCATAGGTATTTATAGGATTTATGGGACGGGCTATAACAGTGCCCCCTATTGATATAACCATGCATTTAGCTCCAAAAATGTGGTAGTACAGTTCTGACTGGTAATTGTAATAGCAATACAACAAGGCATTAATGTGTACGAGTCTGTCCTGAGCATGAATCATTACAAATCTAAATGGGACATATTCCTGATCTGTTATTATCATACACTGTGCGTCACATGCTTTATTCAGTCTTCTCAAAAATGGCCTGATACAGGCTTGGTCTGCCAGCCGTTATGCACCATGGGTGTGGTATAATAGATTGACAGTCAATAGGTCAACACCAAATGGTTGACATGGTCAAAGCTCGACAGGGTTAAAAGGTTGTGAGGTTCAAAAATGATCGACACAAAAAAGGTCAACATATTTTTTTACAATTTAATCCTAACCCTCCTCCTAATGCCTAAACTTCCCTCTAGTGCCTAACCCTAACCCTCCCCCTAGTGCCTTAACCTAACCTTCCCCCAGTACCTAACCTTAATCTTCCCCTAGTACCCAACCCTAACCCTCCCCCTAGTGTCTAAACCCAACCCTCCACCTAGTGCCTAACCATAATCCTTCCCCTAGTACCTAAACCTAAACTTTCCTCCTAGTGTCTAATCCTAAGACTTCCTCTAGTGCAGAGGTTCCCAAACGCGGTCCTCAAGGCTCCCAAATAGTTTAGGTTTTAGAGATACCCATGATTAAGCACTAACCCTACACTTAGTGCCTAACCCTAATCCTTCCCCTAGTACCTAATCCTTATCCTCCCCCTAGTGCAGAGGTCCTCAAACGCGCACCTCAAGGCTCCTCAACAATACAGGTTTTAGAAATATCCATGATTGAGCACAGGATGCTTAATTAGTACCTCAGTCAATTTGATTTAATCACCTGTGCTCAACCATGGATATCTCTAAAACCTAAATTGTTGGGGAGCCTTGAGACCGCGTTTGGGAACATCTGCCCTAGGGCCTAACCCTAACCCTAAAAATGATGTAAAAACTTGTGTCGACCATTTGTACCTATCGGCCTCCTGCACTGTTGACTGGTTACCATGCATAATATATGTTATTACAGGACCTGGGTACCAGGTAAGGAACACACTTATTGACACCTCTCACTGATTAATTCAATGAAAATACTCAGGAATATACCCTTATTCTGCCATAGGTATTACTACAACAAGAGGATTCTGCACAAGACGAAAGGAAAACGCTTTACCTACAAGTTTAACTTCAGTAAAGTTGTGCTGGTCAACTACCCGCTACTGGACATGGCCAATTCGTCACTGCTGCTCGGGCAGAGCCCCTTCCCTGGGGCCCACTCACATGACCCCTTCACCCCTGAGGTAGGAGGGAACCCCCAGCAATGCCACCACGCTGACATCACAAAAAATGCACAAGGAAGTTACTTGTTAGAGTGTAATACACCGAGGGACATTTATTTATAGTGCGATAATTATATTAGAGTGGTGTTACTGGCTGTTTATAAAGAGGCATCCTGTACCAAACCTTCAGGGACATTTATATGACAACTGAGTGCTCCCTTATAAGTGAGGACCTTAAACCGGAATTAGCAGTTGGGACACAGAATAGGGGGAGGGGTTGGGGATTATGGTCACTGATCATAGTAATCTCTAATGTGGTAGTGTAACATGATTAGTGACTGTGGCTCGGAGGCAGACTGTGTACTTATTATTCCTACTATAGAGGAAGATCTTGTACAACCACAACGTCCGTCCGTCACTGATTAGTGAGCTGGTCCCAGGCGTTTCATCACTGGCATCTTACACTTTCAGGGCTATTTATCAATATTATTTTTACTACAAAAATTTGAAAAGGGTGTTTTCACACCCTTTTCATATCATTTTAGTATCACAAATTTATTAAAGGGCTTTTAGAGCAGTTTTCGTGAAAAACGACTCCAAGCCCTTCAATTCACTTATTTTTAGTAAGCAGATAGCATTTCCCATACTCCTAATGGGAAATGTGATCTGCTCAGATTTATTAAAAACATATTGTGAAAAAACACCGGTGGAAGCCCTGTGATAAGACCACCTTCAGATGGTGTTATTAGGGCTTTCCCTCGGTTCCCCGACTCCTGCTCTGCTCTGACAGGCAGTGCAGAGCCGGGAGTCGACCACTTGTGATTAGCTGCGTGGTCTAATTAAACCACAAGCTGATTATTGTAAAAAAAACAAAACAAAAAAAAACACTTACCTGCATTCAGGGACTGGTGATCGGTGCTCCGGTGAGGTCCACTGCATAGAGCAGCTGACCAGGTACACAGTGCAGGTACACGGAGACCAGCTGACCAGAGCCTCAAAGAGAGAACCTCACCGGAGCACCGATCAGGGAGAGGACCTTGCCAGAGCACCAGGCAGGAAAGCGCAAGCTGAAGGGGAAGGGGAAGGGGGGGGAAGAGTTGTAAGGGGATGTGGTCGGGAGCCGGCGGTGCATGTGCGGACACCTTCTCACTGTAATTTTTTGCGAAAAATACAGTGAAAAGTGCGTGAAGTGGATTAACAGGGACAGAGCTGTATCGCGAACTCTGTCCCTGCATGCGATTTTTGATACATCAATGAAGTATTCTGATATCGCATTGCGATATTAGGCAAATTTATCATCCACCTCTAAAATGGGGATTGTGATAAATATGTCCCTTAGGCATCTAGCAAGCCTAGGCAGGTCCCAGCATTAATATACAGTAGAGTATATACCTACAATAGCCAATGCCTGATAGTAAGTAGGAGATATGTTAAAATGTCGAAAACCGAAAAATTAAGGTAACCAATCAGATTCTAGGGGGTATACGTAATAGGCTGCGTACTTTAAACCATCAGGCAGTCGCACACAGGACGCGCCAATGCTTGAAGTCCGCAGCCTTTTACATATACCCCAGGTATAAAGTTTCTACAATGTACTAGATAAATGCTAGTTTTGATAAATCTCAGTACAACTACCAACAAGAGGGACAGTTGTGTCATAGTAATGATTTGGATCTCTCTTCGCAGGCTTTGCAGTCTCTCTTTTCTCCGACTGATCGCCCTACACTATTGGATCGCCCACTTTCTGCGCCAGATACAGAAAAACTTCGCCTTGAAGCTGCTTTCCCTTTCCTGAACTCAGGTCAGGACATAAACCTGAAACAATGTGTATGTTCTTGGGTCTATTGTGTACAGTGGGACTTCTCATCAAAGTGAATAGTTACACACGTGACCACTGGACTGAGACAAATATTCTTACACTTTATTATAAAAGTAACCGACAAACAAACAGGGTAAATATTTAGCCTTTGTCTAGGTCAGGGGTGGCGAACCAGTCAGAGTTAAAGAGCCCCAAAATAGCTGTAGGTATGTCAAAGAGCCAAGATTATGCATAAAAGGGTGTGGCCTTGTGGCGGCTAGGCCACGCCTCTGGTATGATATTTGTTGAAGCATGTAAAAGCTCATGCGCACAATCACTGTAGAGGTAACTATTAAAGGGAAAGAAAAAGCCAGAATATAAAAAAAACATAAAAAAAAAACAAATTCACATAAAATACACTGAAACAAGCCAGATCCACATAAAATGCACTGAAAAAGTCCCATCCACAAATAATAAAATAAAAAAAGATCCACATAATACAATGCAGCCCCGCCATGTGTCTCTCCAGCAGTCAGTGTCAGTCAGGGGAGCCATATCAGGACAATGGAAGAGCCACAGGTTGGCCACCGCTGGTCTAGGTGATCAGACAATACAGGTTAATGATCTTTCTAACATAGGGTGTGGTTTTCAGGGAGCTCATTCCATCTTTGACGCCTGGATCAATCAATATACAAGCAGGCACCTTATTGCAATCTCAGGTCCTGACATAAAGCTATTGTACAGGGACCCGCTCTTTATACTGGAATTAGGATGGCTGCCGGATGTTAGCCCCATATTATGTTACATACTAGGTACCAGTCACTTGGTTGGCACACCATATAAGGTACATCTAATGCCAGTGTTAGGTACAAGACACAGGATAGTAGGCCACTCAATCATATGTCCCGGAACGGGGCGAGGGAGCGCCCCCCCCAAAAAATAAATAAATAAACAAACAATTTGAAAGGCACCACTGAAGTGTGTGGTCGTTAAGATAAAAGTCAGCACATTACACCTCCTCCTCCGTGCTGTGGCCGTGCAGCCTATTGCTATAAAGCACAGCCCCTGACTGTCCGCGGCCACCGTTCCAGTCCATGCGTTCTGCCGCTCCATTATGGTGCCCCAGAGCCTATGCTCCCAGCAACAGGTAAGTTGGAGGGAGGAGGGGCTCGGACAAAATTAAACTATATATTGCCCCTCACCCCCCCCCCCCCCGACATTTAATCGTTCTGATGTCCCTGCACTCAATTAATGTCTCATCAGTCCCTAAGGGTTAAGTTGACCATTCTCTGAAAATATGCATAGACAAGAACTGCATGGCCTCATCGGGGAGCTGCAAATCATTGTAGAAATCAAATTAATATCCCTAAGGTGACATCTTGTCTTGTGCTTCATTAAAGGTTTCCTCTGCTGTCAGACAACCCATTTATTCGTGTGTGCGCACCATCCTGCAACTTTTACTAAACCCATTGCTTTATCTGTCCTGGCTTCCCAGTGTGTTTTTAAGATATAGCTGTGTAGAACAGGCAATCAGCTATTGGACAGCGCGGTTGGTGTAGTGATTAGCATTATTGCCTCACAGCACAGAGGTCATGAGTTCAAGTCCTTGTCATGGCTTATGTGTCCAGTTTATATGCTTCTGCCCATGTCTGTGTGGGTTTCCGCGCACACCACCAGAAACATATTGGCAGGTTATTTGGCTTCTAGCATAAAATTAACCCCACTGTATGTGTGTGTGTGTCCCTTCCTCGGGAATAGAAGGCCTGATACAGAGTTGTACATAAACCCAATGGTTCACAACTCTCATGTTTATTAATCAGCACATGCACAAGATCTGTACCGCGCGCGTGCTGATCACTGACTGCGACGGCGGTCACAGCCTCCCGTCTAAGCCACAGCATGATTTCCATGCTGTGGCGGTGATGGCTGTGTTCTTGAAAACGGGGGTATCTGCCCCATTTTATAGGCGTGCCAGACCAGGGTCTGCGTCTTCCGACACAGATTTCCTGGCCAGGGCAGAGTGAGAACACCAACCATCTGGCGTTACTCAGGTGGCTGATGTTTTTTCGCTGATGATCCGATGCAGCGGATCACAGACGCCGCCTGCAGCATTAGCATATTTAGACCCAGCTACTGTGTACACAGCGAATCAGACCCGTTTCATTTACAGTCACTTATATAGCGCAGCACAAGCCGTTGCACTTGATTGTAAGCTCCACTAATACAGGGACTAAATGATGAATGATTGAAACGTGCTCTGTAAAGTGCTGCGCAATGTGTCTGCACTCGTATAAATAACTTAATCATAAAAAAATACTGTAATTCAATTTTCAGATTGCTACAGATATGTACATTATAGCATTTGCTCCGTAGAACTGACTGAACTCTAATTTGTCTTCCAGGTTCTGGTTATACGAAGCCTACAGCTTTACTGCCCCCATACAACCGAAACTCCCCATTTCCCGATTACCCATGGGGGTTTAACCCATACCTCTCCAGCACTTTCCCCCTGACCGGTTCCAAGCTGCCCACATCCCTCTACCCACCACACTTCTACCCCACCGCACTCACCCAACTTCCTCCTCCCATCTCCCTGCTTCCAGGGGAGTCTATGGACAGGTCTGCCAACCTCTTGCAGGGCCTACCCCAAAGGCTCTGCACCACTTTAAATTCCCACCCTCTGCCCGTGAGAGGAAGCGGAGAACTAGGAGGAGCGGGGGCGGCGAGAAGAGACAGAGTAGACCAGCCTGAAGGGAAGCAGGAGCCAGAATCTGACTCAGACCTGGAGATAACGGACGTGAGCGACTGCAGTTCGGAGGCGGAAGGGTGCGTCTACAGCCCCACCTGCCAGGGATCTTCGGCTGGAAGAAGACGAATAGAGGAAGACCGGCCCAAAGCAACAGCTGCCAAAACTGCCCCAGAGAAACCAGCGGCTCCTCTCAGCTAGACCTGAACAGGACCTACAACTAAATGTACAAATTATAAATATATATATATAAATATATAACTATATGGATATATAGAGGACATACAGTGTGTTTCACAAACTTCTCCATCCCAAAAGCTACTTGTTTAGGACTGTGCAAAAAGAAAAAAAAACTTGAACCCCTCGGTATCAGTACATTGGTAGTAAGACCTGTATTTATAGGGTTCATTCTGAGATTTGCATTGTCAATTATTCATAAAGTGCCAATATAATTCCACTACTTGTAATGGCTACTACCTGACTCTACACACAAGACAAAGATACAATAGTAATAATCGACAAAGTTACTTTGTGAGTGCCAACCTGTAAATGATTGCAGCTGGGTAACGCTCCACTGTGCTCCATGAGAACGTCCAGGGTTAGAGTAGGATCCAGTGACACCGCAGCAATTAGCCGCACTGTCCTCTATATGGCTCAGCACACATAAGGACGGATTCAGCGTTGTGCGCTATTCATGTAGGTGGCCAATGGTTTTTTTCTCCTGCCTTGTTTCATACATACAATGTAGCAGCTCAAACTCAGATGCACAGTAGTAGAAATGTAAGGGGTGTTCCTGGGCTGTGACCGCTGGGTAACAGGGATAGTGAAAGAGACGCACTGAGATGAACAGGGGTATTCAATATGGGAGCGATAACATCGTTTTTGCGTTAATATCGCACTTATGACGTCATTATCGCAGGTTTTGAAAAGTCTTTGATAAAAAACGGAGATAACTTTTCACCATTGAATAGATGTCGAAAAAAAGTGCAGAATTGGGGTTTAGGGGTGCAGGCTTAAAAAAAATAGCCTGCACCCCTGGGAATGACATTTAAAAAAGAACTGTGTAAAAAAAAAAAAAAGTTAAAAAAAAAATAGGGACACCCCAAAAAATTAATTTAAAAATTGGGGTGAAAAAAAATGGGAAAAAATTGTTTACCAATAGGGAAATAGGTTCAGGGCTATTCTACAAGTATGCGGCAGGTGTTTTCTAGAATAGAATTATAGCGGCAGGTGCACAAATGCAGAATTTTTAAAAACTAACTTTAGGGACATAAACATATGCTAGCACCCATTTTCATGTACCCCAAATTTGATGGGACCACTTAAAAAAAAGAAAAAAATAACCTAAGCACTCTTCTGCATCACTTCTTCAATGTCGGGAAAAAAACACCTGCTGTGACTATTTAAATCCCCGACTTTCAATTACAGGCTAAAACGGGGGTACTCATAGTGATCCCCCATGTTTTTACAACTTTAGGGGGGTCTTACAATTTTTTTAAGGAAAAATTCGTAACTTTACGCAAATCCAACTTCGGAGGCTCCCGTTTTCGTTAATTTTATATTTTATACGGGGATAAGCGGGCGCGCGCCCGATACTTTAACGCAGGTAAAAACTCCGATATGAACCGTTAACTTCGACAGTGAAGTTAACGTTTCATATTGAATACCCCTCGTGCGTTATGGAAGTGTCGCTGATAGCTGTGGAGACTTGAACTGCACACATAGGAGCCACACTCAGACAGAGAGTATAGGGCAGACACAACAAGCAGTATTTCAGTGTCTGAGGATGCTGAAAGTGGGCGTCTCAGGCAGACGCAGTGCTGTACATCAGGGAATCGTTTATAGAGGTTATTTGCGTAAAGCCACAAAAGACACACAGATGGGCGCCCATAGTCTAACATCAGTGCACTTTCCCAGCCTCACCTTACATGCACAAGAAGTGACACACACACACACGTGGCTTAGTGAGGGGTGACGGGGTTACCCCAGCACATACGGAGCAGCAATCCTCTACTGGGAAGAGGGGGTTAAGTTGTTGACTAGTGTTTATTTTTCTATTGAAGAACTTCAAAATCTGTGTATATGAACTCCCCAATCCTACCCCACACACAATATATTCTATACCTTCTATGCTTCCAAAATAATGTTACTGAAATATCTCTTGTTTAGAAGCTTCCTGCTGCCACCTAGAGGAAGAGTTCCTAAATTACAACTTATGTATCTCTAGTCCTATTTTCACCCACACAATTATCCAATAGAGATGAAGATAGCTGTAAAATGCGCTCTCTTTCCACCAGCAAAAATAATGGCAATTATTTTATCACCAGCTCAATCGCCTGAATAAAAATCTGTTTAACTTCATCCTAAATTATCCAGTTTGCAATTTAAATGCTCCAAAAATCAATTTCTGTTGATCCTACGGCATTTAAAAGTGATAGCAAATACTACCATATCTATTAATACATATTGTAATTTAACAGACAGACACACTTAGGAGTATATTTACAAAAGTGGAGACGTTGCCTATAGCAACCAATCAGATTCTAGCTATTATCTTCTAGAAGGTGCTAGATAAATGATAAGTAGAATCTGATTGGCTGCTATGGGCAACATCTCCACTTCTAATAACACACACTTTGATAAATACTCCTTACATGTAAACTATGTTCCAGTGTGTTATGGAGACATTTTTTGCTTATTATAACACAATATGTGTTTAACGGGATATGTCCCTGTCTCCCTCCCACCATTAACACACAAAGGGGATTATAGGATAATATAGTGTAACGTGCAAGATGTACTGTAATCCAAAGCAACCAATTAGGTTTAAGCTTTCATTTTAGAAACTGCTACTATACCAATGGCTTTTATCTGATTTGTTGGTAGGTGATATAACATGCGTAGTGCACCAGGTAATTAAACACGCCCCATATAGTTGCCTAGTAGTACCATCATAGTGTTCATGCCAGACCGGGGCACGCACTCCCAAACAAAAAAGATGTGGCCGACTGGGGTGGCAGCGTGTCCACGTGACATATCACCAATTATCCACTCTTTGGGGTGTGCCCAGCACTTATGGAGATGTTGGGCTTCCCCCTCGCTGTGAATAGATACCATATTCACCCGGCAGCGATTGTAATCAGCAACTTTTCCCGGCCGCAGGGGATAGGCTGCTTTATCGAGGCGCCACTGTAGTGCATTTTGCCACCTTAAAATCAGGCAGGGAGCGGTGGTGCCCCGCTAAAACAGCCGAGGGGGGACACTACTATCGCCTTCTAGTTTGGGGCCACCTTTCCCCTGATAACTAGAGTAGTCCGTGCCCCTCACTGCTCACTGGATACTAGGCTGAGACCTGCGATGCCTAATGCCGGATCCACGCAATCTGCATAAAAAACCGTGCGCCTCCACTGTGTACCCTATCCCGGTTATTACGTGTCAGTGTCTCCCATCATCTCCCCTTTCTACTTCTACTGTACAGTGTTCTGTCACCATGTACGTGGTACATTGTTTTGCGGAGTTGTAGGATATGAGAAGGGTATGATGGCATTGGGGTGGGGGCAAAATCTGGTGTTTGTTCTCTTTATTCACAGATGCAAAAAACAGGGAGGGAGGAATCCTACAGATAAGCAATAAAGGAAGACCGAAGACACGTCTCAATCCTTGTATTATAGGGCGATGTGGTGACCTGTAGAGGAGGAACCCAGCCGACCCCGAGACACAAAGCAAAAAAACAACAAAAAAAACACAAAGAAAAAAAAAAAAATTTTATTTTTTGAGACTTTTTTCTTTTTAAGTAACAGTTTCTGAAAAATGGTCTTTGGCATACACTGAGAAAAAACAAATCACAGGAATATCATACCCCCCCACGCCTCCCAAAATAAAACCCAAAAGCTTCAATAATGTATAATAATTACAAAACCCATCTTCAGGTTGTGTTCCATGATTTTACAGATTCCTTTGTATGAGAGGTAGAAAAACCATGTACCTCTGTAGAGACAGTAGAACTACAAATCCCAGCATTCTCTGCCAGCTGAAGACTAGTACGTAGGACGTAGTTCTACCACAGCTGCGGAGTGACAGGTTTTCCTTGTTTGCTCCTGTGCAATGGTTGCCCCCAAGCAGGGGTATGTATTTGGCAGCGGATGTAAGCCATCAGCACAATGATCCTATGTGTAACACAGCAGATGCCTGGATCACAATGAGTCTACGTCCAGCTCTAATGCTTACAGGGGCGGCCGCTCACCGCATTCACCTATCTAGACCGCCTGCTTTATACACATACATTTCAGCCCGTCACAACATTATCGCGGACACACATCTTACTCCAGTTCATATACAGAAGATTTGGGGTCATATGCCAGTCACATACAGGGGAACGATACTGTACATGAATGTAAGAAATGGGATTCTCTACAAGACACAGACTTTACGCTTTGGGACAAACATCTCATTCCTAAAACACATGAGATACACAGAGGACATATGTTCACTATTACAAAATACATCACTTAGTTCTATAATGAACCAAAAAGTTAGTTTTGGGGACTGATGATCCCAATTAAACCCATTGATAGTTTTATTCCTGTATAAAGTTTACACCATCATCTCCAACTGTCTGTTACCAAACGTACCGCATTGCATCATCTTCATAAAGCTCCTTACGCCAACCCGTAAACTCCAAGACCAACCTGCTTTCTATACCCATTCTGATCCAGGCATCTAATAAGAACTTCAACACCGCCATCCGCTACAGATGGGAAATATAGACCCGGTCGCCGAGGTTTTTGTTTTGCGTAGCTTTATAAATGTGGGGAGACGGCTCTGAAAGAGTTTTATTCTAATAAGCAAAATTCATTTTACTGTACAACTACAATAAGAATCTCTATATCTGATATATATATATATATATATATATATATATTAAAAAAAAAAAAAACAGATTACATTATATATAGAGAATTCAGCAGCCCCCCCCTCCAACGGTCCCTGAAATAATACATATAAAAAGCAAAAAGGCACTTGTGTGTCATCCAACAAAAAATAAAATAGGGTCCCTGTAATACCACGAGACCACCCACCCACATCCTATGACTGGCAGTCCATTTAGTCCCACGAATGCCACCCTGCCCATTTGTCCTTTCCCAGGAGTGAGGAAAGGTAAGCGCTTCAGACGTTCAGTCACTGGCATTTTCGGCAGGGCGTGCCACACGGTGGTGCGAGGAGAGGGGTCCTCAACTCAAGGCATAACCTGAAAAAAAATAACACAACATATATAATATTGAGCTAAAAAAAAAAAAAAAAATCAGACTTGTAATAAATCACAAGCTTCGCATAATATACGTAAAACTGGGATCTTCAGTATCGAGGGCCTGATTCAGAGAAGGACGCTAATTGCATCGCTGCTGCGTCCGATGGCAAAATAAGCTGCTGCCTTCTGTCACCATTAAACATTCGATCCGGATGGATCTCTATACCCTCCATCGGTAACAGCATCAGCCATCTGAGTAGGTCTCCTAAGCTTACTCAGAATGGGCAACGGAACTCCTCTGCGGGGCCCAGTAAGATGCAGACCCTGGCCTTGCCACTCCCACAAAACAGAGACGACACACACCTTTGTTTTGGGGAACCGTCCCTGTCACCACCCATTAAAAAAAAAAAGGTGAAAATGTTGTTAGCAGAGTTATGCGGAAGGCTGGTAGTGGGCATAAGGAAAGTACTGGGAGTTTTTAAATGGTGTTAAATGACTATTTAACAAATATTTAAAAATTAGAAAAAAAAAGAATGATAAAAAACAAAAAGCTCTCTTCCATTTAATCTCAAATAAATTAAAGTAAAAAAAAAAAAAGCATTAAAAAAGGGTTATTGTGTGTTAATTAGGTCATTTTCATTTAAAAAAAAAAAAAAAGTTAAAGAAAATTGCTACGTTTGGGCTGCCTACACGAACAAAAAAAAAGTTGATTTTAGGGTAATTTGAGGCCATTATTTTTGTAAACACCCAAAAATGACATGTAATTATTGGGCCAATTAACTAACTGAAAACTCCTAAATGCCTACTTAGTCTCATTAGTGGGGCTCTACACTGTGCCCAGACATTTTTTACCTTAAAATAAAGATTTTTCCCTACCACCTCACACCCTCAGTGGGTGCACACACACACATAAAAAAAAACAAAAAAAAACAGGATTTTCAACTGAAAAAAAAACAAAACAAACAAAAAAAAACACATAGAATGTGATTGGTTGTTATTGGCATCACCTTAACAATACACTGGTTATAGGAGTGTACCCAGCAACTCCTCTCATAAATAACCCACTAGGACGAAGTTTTAAAAATTGATACATATTTGAATGTGATATTAAAAATGTGGCACAGTGAGACAGTGCACCTCTCCCTCGTACACAAAAACAAATGCACAGTTTGGTAATAAACCATGTGTGTAGATAGCTGGTGCAACAACCTAGGACAGTGGTTCTCAAACTCGGTCCTTAGGACCTGCTCAGGTGTAGTAATTCCTTACTGACACATTTTAAAAGATCCACAGGTGGAGTTAATTATGTCACTTGTGATTCTTTGAGGAGACCTGAAAACATGCACTGTTTGGGGTCCTGAGGACCGAGTTTGAGAACCTGTCTCCTAGGAGGACACAGAATGGGAAAAAAAGACATATATAATCTAAGATGTGAACTAGGTTATCATTACTAATGAGGTTGTTAACAGCTTTGGAGATACCAAAACTATGGACTGCAATGGAATCAGTACATGGAACAGCACATAGCTGGAAACTGCGAGGCCCCATAGAGTCGTCCAGCAGTTCCCACCACAGCCAGGCACCACTGCTGAACTACAACAGCTGAACTGTGATGGACATGTATACTTTCAGGCTGGAACGGAACCAGTCCATGTCCCTTTGCTCATTCCTTGATCCAAAACATCGATGGTTAACCTGTCATTGGTCAGACCTAGAAAAATGAGGGAATCTGGAAGGTTGCCATGTGTTACAGCAAATGTCTGTGTAAATGTTTTAATGGGAACAAATTGCAATCCCTTCGCCAAGCACAACACAGACACTAATCCCCTTTGCCACATAGGCTGTCATGTGACTGTATGCTTAGCTTACCAGTGTAATGTGATGGCATGCATAGCAGTTTCATGTGACCGTGTGCATAGCTTACACTTGTCATGTGATCGCGTACGTAGCTTACCCGTTTTATGTGACCGCATGCATGGCTTACCCGTTTCATGTGAAACTGCTTTGAGATACAGTGAATTTGGTGACTGTCCTCTGGAGGTGGTTGTAATCCTCCTCTAGCACCTGTAGGGCAAAGAAAGGAAAACAGCAGCCTGATATTAGGAAATTATTAATACCAACATCTTTTCACTTATATAGTAAAAATATACACACACCAGGGAGACAGAGCGAGCACACGCACGCACCAGGGAGACAGAGTGAGCACACGCACGCACCAGGGAGACAGAGCGAGCACACGCACGCACCAGGGAGACAGAGCGAGCACACGCACGCACCAGGGAGACAGAGCGAGCACACGCACGCACCAGGGAGACAGAGCAAGCACACACACACCAGGAAGATGAGCGCACACGCGTGCACACACACACACACACTAGGGAGATAGAGAGCACACGAGTGCACACACCAGAGAGAAAGCACATGTGTGCACACACATACCGGAGATAGAGAGCACACGCGTGCACACACACACCAGAGAGAGAGCACACGCGTGCACACACACACACCAGAGAGAGAGCACACGCGTGCACACACACACACCAGGGAGAGAGCACACGCGTGCACACACACACACACCAGGGAGAGAGCACACGCGTGCACACACACACACACCAGGGAGAGAGCACACGCGTGCACACACACACACACACCAGGGAGAGAGCACACGCGTGCACACACACACACCAGGGAGAGAGCACACGCGTGCACACACACACACCAGGGAGAGAGCACACGCGTGCACACACACACCAGAGAGAGAGCACACGTGTGCACACACACACACCAGGGAGAGAGCACACGCGTGCACACACACACACCAGGGAGAGAGCACACGCGTGCACACACACACACCAGGGAGAGAGCACACGCGTGCACACACACACCAGAGAGAGAGCACACGTGTGCACTCACACACCAGGGAGATAGAGAGCACACAAGTAATTAAGCACACAGCTAGTAAGAGAGAGGCTAGATCAGTAACCTCCTGTCAAACAGAAAGACCATTCTTCCTAATATACAATGTGACTTTCTATACACAGATGACAACATGGATTTGGAGACATTACAGGATTCCGATCTGCTAACTTACAGGTGATGATCTCTACTTAGTACAAATAAAGAGAAATTCCTTCCATAAAAATGAAGGTTAGCAGAAAATTATAATGTTATTGTACGTTCCCAAAAGAGAACACAAGTTCCTGTTTGATATCACAAGAACGGGAGGAGACTATAGTGTGCAGCCACAAGGAGTAGTATAGAGCACTGCAATGTGTGATGCTGCGGCCTGAACTACACACATTATTTCCCTTACTAGCTGCCACACATAGTTACAGCTTAACAAAAATAACACAGAACATGATTCCTGGGCCATCCTATGCTGCCTGAGCCATTGCATGAGTCACTACAGATATACAATCAGGTGCATAAATATTGGGACATTGACTGAATTTCATATTTTGGCCTCTATGCACCACCACAATGGCTTTGAAATGAAACAAACAAGATGTGCTTTAACTGCAGACTTTCAGATTTAATTTCAGGGTAATTACATCCAAATCAGGTGAACGGTGTAGGAATTACAATGGTTTCTATATGTGCCTCCCACTTTTTAAGGGGCCAAAAGTAATGGGACAAACTAAACAATCCTAAATCTAACTTTCACTTTTTAATACTTTGTTGCAAATCCTTTGTAGGCAATTACAGCCTGAAGTCTGGAACGCATAGACATCACCAGACGCTGGGTTTCATCCTTGGTGATGCTCTGCCAGGCCTCTACTGCAAATGTCTTCAGTTCCTGCTTGTTCTTGGGGCATTTTCCCTTCAGTTTTGTCTTCATCAAGTGAAATGCATGCTCAATCGAATTCAGGTCAGGGGATTGACTTGGCCATTGCATAACATTCCACTTTTTAGCCTTAAAAAACTCTTTGGTTGCTTTTGCAGTATGCTTCGGGTAATTGTCCATCTGCACTGTGAAGCGCCGTCCAATGAGATCTGAAGCATTTGACTGAATATGAGCATATAATATTGCCCGTAACACTTCAGAATTCATTCTGCTGATTTTGTCAGCAGTCACATCATCAATAAATACAAGGGAACCAGTTCCATTGGCAGCCATACATGCCCACGCCATGACACTACCACCACCATGCTTCACTGATGAGGTGGTAGGTTTTGGATCATGAGTAGTTCCTTTCCTTCTCCATACTCTTCTCTTCCCATCACTCTGGTACATGTTAATCTTTGTCTCATCTGTCCATAGGATGTTGTTCCAGAACTGTAATGGATTTTTTAGATGTTGTTTGCAAACTGTAATCTGGTCTTCCTGTTTTTGAGGCTCACCAATGGTTTACATCTTGTGGTGAACCTTCTATATTCACTCTTGTGAAGTCTTCTCTTGATTGTTGACTTTGACACATATACACCTACGTCCTGGAGAGTGTTCTTTGATTTGGCCAACTGTTGTGAAGGGGTTTTTCTTCACCAGGGAAATAATTCTTCTGTCATCCACCACAGTTGTTTTCCGTGGTCTTCCGGGTCTTTTGGTGTTGCTGAGCTCTCCGGTGCGTTCTTTCTTTTTAAGAATGTTCCAAACAGTTGATTTGGCCACACCTAATGTTTTTGCTATCTCTCTGATGGGTTTGTTTTGATTTTTCAGCCTAATGATGGCTTGCTTCACTGATAGTGACAACTCTTTGGATCTCATATTGAGAGTCGACAGCAACTGATTCCAAATGCAATTGTCACACCTAGAATTAACTCCAGACCTTTTACCTGCTTAATTGATAATGAAATAACGAGGGAATAGCCCACACCTTTCCATGAAATAGCTTTTGAGTTGATAGTCCCATTACTTTTGGCCCCTTAAAAAGTGGGAGGCACATATAGAAACCATTGTAATTCCTACACCGTTCACCTGATTTGGATGTAATTACCCTGAAATTAAATCTGAAAGTCTGCAGTTAAAGCACATCTTGTTTGTTTCATTTCAAAGCCATTGTGGTGGTGCATAGAGGCCAAAATATGAAATTCAGTCAATGTCCCAATATTTATGCACCTGACGGTATATCTGTAGTGACTCATGCAATGGCTCAGGCAGCATAGGATGGCCCAGGAATCATGTTCTGTGTTCTTTTTGTTAAGCTGTAACTATGTGTGGCAGCTAGTAAGGGAAATAATGTGTGTAGTTCAGGCCGCAGCATTGCACATTGCAGTGCTCTATACTACTCCTTGTGGCTGCACACTATAGTCTCCTCCCGTTCTTGTGATATCAAACAGGAACTTGTGTTGTCTTGAGGGAACGTACAATAACATTATAATTTTCTGCTAACCTTCATTTTTATGGATGGAACTTCTCTTTATTTGTACTAAATAGAGATCATCACCTGTAAGTTAGCAGATCGGAATCCTATAATGTCCCCAAATCCATGTTGTCATCTGTGTATAGAAAGTCACATTGTATATTAGGAAGAATGGTCTTTCTGTTTGACAGAAGGTTACTGACCTAGCCTCTCTCTTACTACCTGTGTGCTTAATTACTTGTGTGCGCTGTATCTCCCTGGTGTGTGTGTGCGCACGCGTGTGCTCTCTCTCTGGTGTGTGTGCACGCGTGTGCTCTCTATGTCCCAATATTTATGCACCTGACTGCAGTTGACTCGTTATGGGAAAGAGTTACAACGCTGACTAAATGGGGGTAATACCTTATTCTAGATCTCCATCTATTCCTGACTACTGACAAGTTGGACGCATGAAATTTCAATTCAGAGATGTTTGACTGCACAGTTTTTTGTACCCGTCTGACGGGAGCCCCAACCCCACTACTCTGTGCTGCTGTTAGTGTTTAAATAATCGGTTTGGCTGCAGGTTGGCCTAGCCCCTCCCATCTACTTAGACATGACATACTCAGGAAATGACAGAGCTGGAGGAGGTTATATCACCACCAGCTTACGTGTATAGCACACGTAACCAGTCTTGATGAAGGATCATAACAAGCCCTTACACAGTACTCCTCCTCCTCCTCCTTCTCTGTCTTATGTATAAACACTTGCCTTGAGCTGCTGGACCTTTTGCTCCAGTAGATGGATGTGTCTCCTGACTTCCTCAGACTGTTCCTGAGACAAAACAATGGGAGCACATAGAGACTCCCCAACATCTCTTGTTCCCAAATCTTGACCTGTAGGCAGAAATCAACAGGAGAGGTTAGTGGATTCCGCTCTCTATGGTACCTCCATGATGATCACATCCAAGGCTACGGTTCCATAGCTAAGTGAATTATGCTAGTGTTCATTCTAGCACCCTGCACCTGTCACATCCCTCGCAGTTCCTCTTTCCTGCCTGGGGTGTAGCTCTCTGCTCTGGTGCTTCTAGCACACTTGGCTGATGCAACAAACTGCTGAAACACAGACCCGAGTGTGCTAGAAGCAGCAGAGCAGTGCGCTACACCCAGGGAGGAAAGAGGAACTGTGTGGGTTGTGACAGGTGCAGGGTGCTAGAATGAACACTATTATGCTATATACGTTATTACAAAGCAGTAGAAGGGCACCTCTCACACCAGTCCTCCACGAGCGATTGAGAAAGAAAGGCTCGAGGTTCCACACCTATGCCGGACCTCACACTTAGCACTAGAGAATATTTCTGACAACTGGTGGACAGTAAAGAGCTGTTGCTACGTAGAACAGCCAGATAGCAGCTTTGGTATTTATGTAGTAAACTGCACTAAAACACCATAATACAAAATAAATAATTAAAAAACAAAAAAAATAAAACAAAATACCCCCTCAAAGACGCCAGAATCTGATTGGATTCTTGTACACCAGTTTTCATAACCGTGCTTCAAGCTTTAATGACCACTAGTTGCCTTCGACTGGATACAACGCATTGTATGCATTCTTATGAATACAGCTTTGCAATATGGCTGCCTAAAGTGTGGGTAGGTTAATGGGTACACTTCGAAACCATCAAGTAGCCCGTTGCTGCAACCTGCACACCCGGAACCAGGACTCACCATTCTCACCCAGCTCTCTGGTTTCTCTCTCAGAGTCTTCTCCTTCCTGGTCTCCATTGGAGGCCTTCTCGTCTTGCCCAGGTTGAGGCACTCCAGCCTCCTCTTGAGGAGAGTCAGACCAGCTGTCCAGGTTTGAGAGCGACTCTGTATCCAGACATGCAGACAGGCGGATATTACGTACTAGTAGCCTCTTCAGCACTGACACTAAGAGGAGGAGAAAGGGGTTGAGCGAAGGAAATGACCTCTAGGTTTTTTTTTGTTGTTGTTGTTTTTTTTTAATTTCCTGAACATCCAAGAACTCCTCCATTGTCCTCCTCACCTTCCTCTAGCGCCTCATTGGCTATGTTCCCTGTTGTGCTCGTGTATCGGTTCAGATCGTAAGTCTGAAAATTGTGGTCCAGAAGATGCCCAGCTAGGTTTGCCTGGACTCCAGTGTTCTCCTCCTGCCCCGAGCCCACATCCTCCATGGATTCCTCCTTTTCTGTGGAGACAAGAAGGGCAGCAGGACTCAACACAGGAAACCAGACCATGATTTGGGATATGTGGGTAGAAGAGAGGGAGTCACAAGTCTTGCCATAGCGGAAGCAAGAACATAACGCTATAATCAACAAGCCTAAATGTCCAAGGAGGGATTGTGTGAAGGAAATACACAAGCCATTAAAATGACTTCTGCGTACAGATCATTACAGATAGTGATTAATCACTTAACTGGCAAATATTTAAAAAAAAAAAAAAAAAAAAAGTCTCATAAATTGTAGATTTTTAAATTAATTAATTAGGCAAATACGACTTAATTAAAAAAAAATGTAATAATATTTTTGCAAAAACAGCAGCACCCTGTGGGCCTGTCTAGGTGACCGTTTTAGCATCATCCCCCCTCAATCCTTTAGCATTTTGTACTCATTTTGATAGAATCCACTGATCACCCCCACCCCCTTCTCCCCAATAATGTTGATATCTACAGATAATATCCCCCCACTCCTGTGGTTGATTCGTGTAGGCTTTGATGCCCCCAGTAGTATAACTTCTCCTCCACCACATCCACCACAATCTCTACCTGCCCCCTCAATGATTACAGATCCCTCTATTGTTCCCCCTTCCATTGACCCCCTTCCATATAGCACAGAACAGCGGAGAATCATACATCAGCCCGCTCTGAGTGTGGTCTGCAGCAACGGGTGATCAGGTGCCACCCATCCAATGCCACCATGCCAGGCAAGTGGTTGAGAAAATAAATGGAGGCAGAACTCCGGCAGGACCCCCTCCCTATCCTCTACGAAACTAAATTCCCAAATGGTCACACTGGGGGATTTGTTGAACATCCCTCCAGGTGAATGCGATTAGAGATTGCACTCTGGGTTGCCGTCTTCCCTACCTTATTACATAAAAGAAACAGCAAAGATGTCAAAGATAGATGAGAAGTGACTAGGGATTGATCAGAGCCCAGTATGATCCAGAGCAGGCGACTGTGAGGAACTACGAGATCTGTATGACGTGGGAACACTTACCATCCTTAGCAACAGAATCTTTCATGGAGCCTCCATTCTCTGAGCTAGTCAGCAGCTGTTCATGATAACTGCAAAACAATGAGATTAAATGTTTTCACCCACAATGGAAAATGATGGAGATTAGAACTAGTCTGACCAGTGACCATGGGGACAGGATCTCAGAACGTACTGTGAGGGGTTATGGCTTGTACATAGTAATATACAGTAATATAGCAGTGACCATGGGGACAGGATCTCAGAACATACTGTGAGGGGTTATGGTTTGTACATAGTAATATACAGTAATATAGCAGTGACTATGGGGACAGTATCTCAGAACGTACTGTGAGGGGTTATGGCTTGTACATAGTAATATACAGTAATATAGCAGTGACCATGGGGCAGGATCTCAGAACATACTGTGAGGGGTTATGGCTTGTACATAGTAATATACAGTAATATAGCAGTGACCATGGGGACAGGATCTCAGATTGTACTGTGAGGGGTTATGCTTTGTACATAGTAATATACAGTAATATAGCAGTGATTATGGGGACAGTATCTCAGAACGTACTGTGAGGGGTTATGGCTTGTACATAGTAATATACAGTAATATAGCAGTGACCATGGGGACAGGATCTCAGAACATACTGTGAGGGGTTATGGCTTGTACATAGTAATATACAGTAATATAGCAGTGACCATGGGGACAGGATCTCAGAACGTACTGTGAAGGGTTATGGCTTGTACATAGTAATATACAGTAATATAGCAGTGACCATGGGGACAGGATCTCAGAACATACTGTGAGGGGTTATGGCTTGTACATAGTAATATACAGTAATATAGCAGTGACCATGGGGACAGGATCTCAGAACATACTGTGAGGGGTTATGGCTTGTACATAGTAACATACAGTAATATAGCAGTGACTAGATTGCACATTGTACATATAATGAACACTGTGGACCTGATTCAGAACCGCTCGCTGTGAGCGATTTTCGCCCATCTGCGCATGCGTATAATTCACGGTGCGGGTGCGCAAGCCATTCGTTGCGATCTGCTTTTGGTTGCTCGTAGGCCACTATCAGGTCGCTACTTTGAGTGACAGACAGTGCTGTTTGTGGGTGGTAACAGGGGAAGGTGCCTGTGAACGGGGGAGGGGTGCTGCGAACGCAGGCGTGTCAGTCCCCCAAAACGCCGTTTGAAGGGCGTGCATAATTAGAAAAGTAGCGTCATTGTTCACGGCACTTGTATGTATTTCAGCCCGCACTGATCGCAGTGCTTGCGACGGGGAAAGGCAACCTCAAGGGCTGCGAGCAGCTCCGATGGCTCACGATGGCCCCGATTAATCATACATTTCCCGGAGATGACGTGTGTAGCGAGAGGCAAGGGGGCGTTTTCAGACACTTGCGAGCGCACTTTGCCATAACTCGCCAACACACAGTGGGCGTCCTTTAGCGACGCAGTGTGAGCGCTTAATTTAAATATCCGGCCCTGCTTGCCCACACCACCCACACCTTGTGCACAGGATTTGCTCGTCCACACCACCCACAGCTTGTACACAACACCCACACCTTGTGCACACTGTTTGCTTGAGTACACCACCCATACCTTGTGCACACCGTTTGCTTGAGTACACCACCCATACCTTGTGCACACCGTCTGCTCTTCCACACACCACCCAAACCCTGTGCACACTGCCCACACCATTTGCTTGTACACACCACCTATACCTTGTGCACAACGTTTGCTCATCCACACCTTGTGCACACTACTCACACCTTGTGAGTAGTGTGCACAAGGTGTGAGTAGTGTCCTCCTGCTCTAATAGTTCCTAAGGGAATGCTGCGTTTGTGCAGTCACCCCCCCTACCCGCCTACAAAACGGGGCGAGCTGTCACTCACCATCGACAGCTGCCCCGTCTTGTAGCGAGCCCCGTAGCGACTGAACTGCAGTCGCTCGGCAGGGCTCGCGTATGCGCACACTGGATGTGGCGCATGCGCTGTGGCCAAACATTGAGCCGATTGCGAGCGCAGTGCGCTCGCGAGTGGCTCTGAATCATGAACCTTGCGCACACCGCCCACATCATTGTCTTGTGCACACCACGCATACCTTGTGCACACTATGTGCTCACCCCCACCTTTTGCTTGTCCACACCTTGCTCACACCACCCACACCTTGTGCACAGTTTGCTCGTCCACACCGCCCACATGGTTGGCTTGTGCACACCACCCATACCTTGTGCATACTATGTGCTCGCCCACCTTGCGTACACCACCCACACCTTTTGTTTGTCAACACCTTGCACACACCACCCACACCTTCCGCACAGCACCCAAACCTTATGGACACGGTTTGCTCGCACACACCTTATGCACGCCATCCACTGCTTGTAAACAATACCCACACCTTGTGCACACCACCCGCAGCTTGTACACAACACCCACACCTTGTGCACACCACCCGCAGCTTGTACACAACACCCACACCCTGTGCACACTGTTTGCTCGTCCATAGCTTGTATACAGGACCATCAAGTGCTGAATTTATATCTTTCCCCCACCTGTTACTTCTACTACCCAGTCTGGGATGCTTTAGTAATGTTCTGTACTAGGTATTTACGCTATATTACCTGCTGTGTATGTTCCATGGTTACTATGGGTGTGCACAGTGATCATACAATAGGAGAGACACAAATCACTGGTAGGAAGTATGAAACAGTTCACAGAAAGAAGCAACAAGTATACAGCAAGTACACAAGTTTACATACAACCAAGTGACATATGACATCCTTAAGGAGAAGTGGCAGCACATGTCATGCACATGCCTGCACACAGCACTTACTAGGTGGGGCTCTGAGGAAGCATGGATGGGTTACTATAGGAAGGTCTTGGTTTGCAAGCAGAAGATTCCAGGGGACCAGTATTTTGACTGATGAGCGTAACCCAGCTGTAAGAAGACAGAGGTGTCACAACACAAGAGTCCTGTACACTGTTGGCTGGTAATAACAACTTTACCTTAACATACAATACAATCAGCAGTGCGGACATCGGTGCTAGGCACCTGCCTAGGTCACTGATGGATAATTCATGTGTTACAGACTAACAGTTTGGAAATGAAAAGTCAAAGATTGGCTGGAAATGGCGACAGAGCAGCAGCTACACATAACCCCAAGTTCTGCCCCTTGCAGGGCCGTAACTAGGGTAGTGCGACCTGTGCCATGGCACAGGGCACCACAGGGCAGGGGGCGCTGTTTGGGCCTGTCAATGTTTTGTTTATAATCAATCATTCTCACTTGTAGCTTCCTCTTCTTTTATCCCCAGCATCTCCTGGCCTCCCCTATCTCCTCCCCAGCATCTCCTGGCCTCCCCTATCTCCTCCCCAGCATCTCCTGGCCTCCCCTATCTCCTCCCCAGCATCTCCTGGCCTCCCCTATCTCCTCCCCAGCATCTCCTGGCCTCCCCTATCTCCTCCCCAGCATCTCCTGGCCTCCCCCATCTCCTCCCCAGCATCTCCTGGCCTCCCCCATCTCCTCCCCAGCATCATCAATGCCGCCATTAGATTCACACTGTATTTGGCAGCAGTGACACCTGAATAACGGGATGTAGTCACAATCCCGGCACATGGGATGCCAGCACTGGAAACCCGACACCTGTCAGAATCCCAGAGCCGGCATCCCGAAAGTAAATAGTGGGGGGATAGGAAGGGTTAGGCACTAGCGGGGAGATTCATGGTGCGGGGAGGGGTTAGGATATATACCGACAGGTGTCGGTATCCTAACCCGGTTGGGATGCTGGCGTCAGGATTTTGACCACCTGGATCCAGAGCATCGGCATCCCATGACCAACCCCTGGATAACAGTGGTACAACGGGATCGGCCCTTCCCCATGAGGCCACTTCCCTTTTCTTGTAACGTGTCTTATGTCCCTATTTGAAAAATAGAGAGGGGGGTGCCGCCAGTGCTCTTACTGGCACAGGGCACCAAAAAGTCTAGTTACGGCTCTGGCCCTTGGTATTTGTATTTAATACATAGGAGAAAGCAAACAGCACCACCTATGGGTTGCATGGATTAACTACTCAGTAAGGACTACATGGGGCCAGCTGGCTAACTTTATATTAGATATAAACAGATTGCGCAAAGCGCTCACCTTATGTGTACTATATATTCAGTCTCATGCGTGTGATGCTATAGTAACTAAAGAAGTTCTGTATGTGGGATAGAATGAGGAAGAAAAAACAGAATATACCTTTGACACTAAATGTGTGTTTATTACAGAGGTTCCCAAATTTTTTGGAATCGCAGCGCCCTAGTGCATCAGAATTGTTTTCACGGCACCCCTAAGCCAAAAGTTTGTTATTGAGAAATTCAGAAAAAAGTGTAGTGAAGTAGTAAAGTGAAGTAAATTGTGCTGACCTGTCATCCTTAGGCTCAGTTATGTGGTGGATGACAGGTTGGTGCTTCTGTTTGTCCACATATTTACATTACATTGACCATAAATAATTTGATTTGGTGCTGGTCCACCAATCTGAGGCACCCCTGCAAGTGTCCCGTGGCACCCCAGGGTGCCGTGGCGAACAGTTTAGGAACCACTGGTTTATTATGTTAAACGAAAATCACGATGTTCCTGATTAGTAAAAGTAGGAAATCATATGGAAATAATAAAAATGAAAAATAGAAATAATGGAATGTAGGGATAACCAAAAAATTTCAAAATGAACCCAAAAACAGAAAATACCAAAACTGAAAAAAACTGGCTACACCCCTGGTGACCTGGGAAGTGAGTCAGCTCTTTGAGGGAGCAGACTGTCCGTAGTGTACCTACGTGACCATAGGTACCATGGGCCTGGGTCAGACCCGCTCGCAAACGAGTCAATGGTGCCCTAGTGCACGTGCGCACGACGGAGGCGGCTCCGTCGTGCGCATGCGCGAGACCCGAATAACGACAGCCAAGCCGTCATTAAGGGTCTCGCAACAAAGGGGGCGTGTTGTCGATGGTGACTGACAGCACGCCCCCTTTGATGGGCGTGCCGGGGGCGTGGCTGCCCAGACGGAGGCGTACCCATGGGAACGCCTACCGTCTGGGTCCGGCCCCACTGACATCACTAGTGATGTCAGTGGGAGTGATTTTGGCTCTGATAGAGCCAAAAGCACTCCTGGGCTTGCGGCAGCGAGACCCTACCGCAAGGTCTCGTCGCAAGCCTGATGGTCGCGATGGTCTCGACCATCATTTTGGCCGCTTTTGGTCACCCGCAGCTATGCGAGGGGCCGGGAGGCCGCTCCAAAAAGGAGCAGGGACGGCCCTGATTCAGAGCGAGCGCTCTGTCAGAGCGTCCGGCTCTGAATCAGGGCCCATGTGCGAGCTTTTTTCCTCATTCTATCCCATATACAGAACTTCTTTAGCTTACTATAGCATCACATGCATGAGACTGAATATATAGAACACATAAGGTGAGCGCTTTGCACAATCTGTTTATATCTAATTGTCCACAATAGAGAATTTGGGTCTCTCTAGCGCTCAGGACTTTTGTAGGCATACCGCGCGCACATCACAGACTGTCTTGCTAACTTTTATATTAGGAAAGAAAATATATTCCTTTTTAAAGGTCAAAAAAAGCTCCTCGTTAAACCGTGCCCATCACAGGGGAATACATATGTCAGACATAGAGATGTGTCCTCATGCACCTCGCCTCAATACACCAGGCGGCGCGAGCGCGGTGTAACGTCTTTTTTGCTCAAATGTGCATCTCAGTCGCAATGATATGCGCAAACATATTCAGGAGACTGCACTGATTATCAAACAACACTTGTGTATCTGCGTGTGACGGAGTCTGTATACAAAGCACAACGGACCTTGGCGTGGAAAAAAGCCGCAGTCGCTGCATCATAACACTTCATATACAGAGTAAGACTTAGCCGTACACAATATACAAGTGTTGCATATCAAATGAATCAGTGCCGTCTTGTGAAGCTGTGTTGTCGCATTGTGTTGCACCTAAGACTCTCATTTGAACAACAGCAAAAACAAAAGACGCACATGACCTGGGAGTGCCGAGAAGGGCTGTTTGGCACGACTGCTGCAGTAATGTAGGAGGACACATCTATAGTTTTAAGTGTAGGTTACTAGTGACCTCATGGGTTGTTGTCTACTAAATCTCTCTGGTTTTTACCAAATAATTTTCCGCCCCTAGCCAGGCTCCCAGTGACATCATAAGTCACAATGCCGCACCTCCCTTCCCAGTACCCAACACTCGGGTTACTGTACCCAGCAATGAACCCCAATCTTTCCCACCTAGTCACGCCCCCAGTGACATCATAACAGTCACAATACCGCACCTCCCTTCCCAGGACCCAACACTCAGGTTACTGTACCCAGTAATGAACCCCAATCTTTCCCACCTAGCCACGCCCCCAGTGACATCATAACAGTCACAATACCGCACCTCCCTTCCCAGGACCCAACACTGTACCCAGCAATGATGCCCAATCTTTCCCACCTGGCAGATAATTTTCATTATTTGGATGAGGATACATTTGAAATGAATATATTCGCTGTTATATAAAACATTTAGGCCCCGCCATATTTAAAAGCAATACATTTGCTACAGGATAAATAAGAATAAAAAAACAAACAAAAAAAAAAGAATAAAAATAAAATGAGACGAGAGTACAATGAATTGTACATATATATTTTTCACATATTACAATTTAAAAAAAAAATAAAAATAAAAAATAGACAATAAAACTATAGTAAACCTTTATTAGTATTTGGTTTTAGAAGCTATAGTAAGTAGTAACAATTACAAGCATACACTTTTTTCTGGGTTTAACGATAACACACTCCATAAAGGGAAAAAAACAACATAAAAGGTTTAGAGACACAATAATACCAGCTACTCACTACTGTCAGTCATATTCCATTACGTCGCCACTAAACTGGAGAGTAGAGACAACGAGCGCACAGATACCTCAACGTTTTTTTAAATACATTTTCTCAATCGCTGTACTCAGTCACAGCACTGGGTCATGGGTTTTATTCCTGACGCTTCTCCAATATGTGTACTCACTCGCTCATAAAGTACAGTACTTTATCAACAAGCTTATCAATCAAAATGAGTGATAAATATCACGGTGTATGATAATGGTGCTCCAGCCAATCACCTCCCAACAATCATCTGTTAGAAAAATGACAGATTGGCTGGAGCACCATTTATCATACACCGTGATATTTATCACTCATTTTGGGTGATAAACTAGTTGATAAATAAGGTCGTCAGTATTTAGGATTAGGGTTTTTTGTCACAAATGTATTGGAATTAAATAGCAGATTAACATTTCACACACATCAGGAAGACTGGAAGGTAAAGGGGGTTACCGGGGTATCAAAGCGAGAGATACAACTGTGAGAGATAAAGTACCAACCAATCAGCCTCTAACTTATATTTTAAAGGCTGTTTGAAAATGACAGTTGGGAGCTGATTGGCTGGTACTTTATCTCGCACAATTGTATCTCTCTCCAAGCTTTGATAAATACGCCCCAATGACTACTTATAAAATGAGCCTTCGGGTGTATGTGTGCGGTAGGCAATACAGATTGCAAGCACCTCTGGGGTATGTACTAATGTGCATTATTATATATTATCTTTAAATTGCTGTGCAACATGTAGACGCTACATCAATAACAGGTAATAAATAGCATAAGGCCAGCTCAGGGTGGACAAAACGGTCTCATAGAGCAGAAGGGCAAAAGCCCCATTTATCACCCACGTCAATTGTTCGCCGTGTACCAACAATTATTTCCATCGCCCACCTTCTGCTCGTTACTTACTTTTTTTTCTCCGATGTGGTCGGTGCCACTAGTTCATAGATCTGCGCTCTATCCTCCCATTTCAATATGACAAAGAAGGCTTTGTTATCTGTAAGAAACCACAGGCGCAGTTTAAGTACAAAATTAGACTTATAACCTGCACGTAGAGAGAGAACAACAGTAAGTTCTTGAGGAGACATATCTAGGTGTGTGCCTGCTTTGAGGACAGTAACAAAATACAATAATGAACTAATTTCAGAGTGGATCATTTGCCCAATGTGTAAAAGATCCTGCCTTTGGGCAAATAAGAACAACACTCCAAGCAGGATCTCTGAGAAACGGATGAGGTCCATCAAGAGGTTACGTCATTGACCAGTCCACAAACCTAGGGGCCATCAGCAAGCGAAACGCGCTTCCCTTCTAGGACAGTGTGTTAGCACTCTTCCTAAGATACCTACCAGTAGCCACCTCGCGGGCCATCGCCATGTGCAGCTTAATGATCGGGCTCAGCATGAGCTTTCCATCTGGAGTTGGGGTGATCGTACGACTTTGACACTTCAAAACCAATCGCTCGTCCTGTTTCTGAAGAAGCATCAAGATATCGTCCAGGAGTAGAACAAGAACTTCTGCGAAGGAAGAATACGATGTTCAGAGGGTTGAGCTAAGGAAGGAAAAGGGCTGGAAGACTGGAAGCTCTTAAAAGGTCGGCGTAACATCGGACATGGGGCGCTAGGGGGTGGAACAAAAGTGATCAAATTGTGAGAAGGAGACACGGAGGTATCAGATTTCCTAAAAAGGTTTGTAGCCAAAACATCTCATGAGGATCATTGTCATATACAGTTACCCCTGGAGAAAGTAAATAATAGGGGTAAACAAGGCTGAAGACATCAGACCATACCACTGAAATAGGGGTTTGGAATAAAACAGTGATCTCACCAACAGACTTGTCTTTGCTAACTCTCCAAGTGAGGGTTCCCTCGTATATTAGTTTCTTCCTAGTGATATCTATGTTCTGGAAGACATAAACCATTACAGGACTTTATACTGTGACAAAACAAATATCACAAGAACAAATACAGCAACATAAAAGTTCAGAAATCTCCTTGGCGGGGTCTCTAATTCATGTACCAGTTGGCGATACAGGAATCCTACTGGCTGCAATCAGCTACTGAGGGCCTTGATGGACACCTGTGGATCTCTACCGCAAGCGGTTCCGATGTGGGACCTATAGATTGTTTCCCAATTCCGAGAGTCATAAGTTTCAGAGTTCCAAAGAATTCTTCCTCCTCCCCCTTTCCCCCGACAAATGTTACATTCCCAAGTTTTCCCAGCTCCCGGTCTTTCACAAAAGACGGAGCGAGTTGTAATTCTGCCATTATTCATGGTAAGAACAGAATTTTAGTGGAAAGGTTTTCCTCATCCTGTCAATGGAAGAATGCATTTCGGGGTATTTTGAAACCGAATAGGTGACAATTTCATTTCTGCAATATAAAGGGTATAACGGGACAGCAAGTGCCAGGTCTTCTAAAATACTAACTCAGATGTATAACGTTGTATGTTCTGAGAACACTGCTACAAAGGGGTGTAGATTCCACATGTCATCAGCACTTACCTTGAACTCGCTGATCAGGGGATCATTGCTCTGCCGCAAGTTAGAGATGTCTAGCCGTCTTTGGTAATCGCTGAGTTTCTGCAGAGAGCACAGATTGTGTGTGTCAGGATGAAAGAAGCAGCGTAATGACACTATGGAGGACATGGATACAGGGGTCTCCTCATACACCTATACTTTTTGTGGCCTAATGCGTGACTTAGACCCTCCAGCATGGGCAGCGATTTCCGTGCTAGAGTGCTTTATTCCTGGATTTCGTGTCTTAACTCCCTAATAGCGTGCAAAGTCGCTAATAGGGTATGAAGGGCTTGGTTCAGCATGGATCGCGACTGAAAAAGCGCACGCAGATCGATCGATGGCGCGTACTGCGCAGAGTGTGTGCGTGAGTTAGCATTGCGACTTCTTTGCGATCACTCAAGCAGAATAAAAGCCATCGCAGAGTGAGTGACAGGCTGTGAGAGTTTGAGGGGTGGTGACGGGGGAGTGGTCGGAGAAACGCAGGCGTGTCTGTTTAAACGCCATTTCCTGGGCGTGCGTAAATTAGCCACTGAGATGGTATACGCAGCTTGTGTACTGCGTCCAACAAGACTCGCAGTTACTGCGGCAGGTCAGACTTGCTGTAACTCTGCTCGAGGGGCCAATGTTACTCGATGTTCCCGATATACAGTATACACAGAACTGCGAGGTATTACGGATGTAAGATAACGGTAGTGGGCGTCTCTATGCTGGCTGTGTGACGGCTTTGCGATCGCATTCATTAGCTTATTTTCGCAACAGATGGAGCTGCAATCCATGCTGACTCAGGCCCTAAGTTGCTAATAATGTACTAAGTCGCTAATAATAATAATAATCTGCATTCAGTTGCTACGCTAAACCGCTCTGCGCGGGTCACTCAGGCATCTTGCGCTGCAGGGTGTATGGCGGATAGGTGAATGAGGATATATCTGTATATATCACTCATTGATGCAAGACCCTAGGTCAGACATGTCCAGCCTTCACTACATATGGAGAGAAAGGGGGAAAAAAATGCAGTCTAATAAAATGTTACCTTTCCTTAATAGAAATTCCATGTCCTACTATGCTAATGTGTGCGGCTATACACAGAGGCTATATACAGAGGCTATACACAGAGGCTATACACAGAGGCTAGGCGAGAGAGGAGCGGAACACAACAACCTATCCAGCACAGTATGCGCACAGCTGCTTCTTACCATTTGGTTCTCCATCTCTCGCACTTCCGTGTTGACGTGGTTAAGGATTTGCCGGCAACACTCAGCCGCCATTTGCACCTTCTGCTTCTCCTCTTCCTCCTCTGAAAGATCCAGTAATAAAGGGTCAGTGGCCGCAGAGAGTCACTCAGGTCTCTCGTTCTAGTTTTAAACAATGCAAACTCATGAGCAGTTTTCCACATTTAAAAAAATCAAAAATAAATAAAGTCCTTCCATACAGCACTTGCCTTATAAAATCACGTTTCAGAGATACAAGTCGCTATTAAAAACCTATTGGGAGTAGCAGCGTCAGTTTCTGCACTACCCAATGCCCTTAGTATCTATTCTCAATACACTGATGCAGCGTGTAGCATAACCTACAGGCAATCTGAGGGTACTGCACCCATGAATCAAACATCACCTAAATGGTTGATTGAGACCATTTATTTTTATCAAAATGAACCCTAAAAATATTTAAAAAATAGTGTACATTCCTAGTACCCTGCACCTGTTACAACCCGTGCAGTTCCCCTTTCCTGCCTGGGGTGTCACTCTGCTCTGGTGCTTCTAGCATACTCTGGTCTATGTCTCAGCAGTTTATTGCTGGTCTGCTAGAAGCACCAGAGCATTTTCAGATATGAACTGTGAGTTATAATATATTACTCTGTGTTTACTTTTTAACAACGCTGTAGTTGAAAGTCAAGTAAAGTATTACCATGGCCATACATAACAGACCCCTGCAGTCTTAACCATACCTTAGGGGCAGAGTCCTGGCAGGATCACATACCAGTCAAAAAGCTGGCTATCTTACTGTGACATCACTGGCCCTGCCGCTATGTATGAATCCAATGATCCACGATTACTAAAGGTTCTAAAATTGAATTTGATTGGCTTTTGTGGGTGACACCTCCACTTGTCTGTTTTAGAAGCTTTAGTAAATATACCCCTGAGTATTTCTGAACAGCAGGTTTGCAAATCTGTCAGTCACACTCTGCCTGCTCCGTGAGAGAAGTACCTCCCTTCTAACATAGGCGCCGGCTGCCTATGAGTGAGAGAGTATGGTGGAGATTTATTTAAGTACATGTAAACCTGTTATTTCATGTATAACAGTAATGCACAGCCTTCGAGATGCAAAATGACATGTTCCCAGCCTGCAGGACTGGTTATTTCAACTGAAATCTGCTGTAGACAGGCCAGGAATATGTTACACAGAACTGGATGTAAAAAAACACAACTTGATCAGTAATTACTAAAACTATACCCAGTTCTAGGTAACATCACAATTATTTTCTGAGAGCACTACAGTATAAAACCTTACAACAAGCTGTTCCCAGGACAGTGCATTGCATATACTGTATTATTGCATTTTAGTTTCTCTTTCTTTTCAGGCTGCGGATATTAAATGTCCGATTGCAGACTTCCATTGTCTGCGTTTTCCTAGCCCCCCTTCCCAATTATATTAAACATCACCTATGCCACACCCAAAGTGTAAAGCTATTGGTGACTACAACAATGGCTCTCTTCCGCATGGTAAGCAGTTAAAAAAACCAAACACACATTGCTTCTGTATGGTCATTCATTTTACTCATCATTGTAGATCATTGTACACCAAACTGATTAGGACTTTTGGCCTGCAGAGAGGGGGCAAGGGATAAGCAATCAGTGCACGTGTGCAGTCATTGGTCCATCGCACTGGCCAATCCCCATGTACTCTGTTGTTCGATTATCTGGCAAACCACCTATACCAGAGGGTCCCAAACTCGGTCATTATAGTCCAGGTTTTAAGGATATCCGTGCTTGAGCCCAGACAGTTAAATCAAACTGACTGAGGTGCTAATTAAGTCACTTGTGCTAAAGCATGGCTATCCCAAACACCGGAAAACAGACAAAGCTGGTCGTTCCAACTTAGATTTAACCAATTTGTCCAAACAACCGTTTTTGTCTGTTTTCCGGTGTTTGGGGAAAAAATGGATGACCGTCATTTGCTCCCATGCACTGCCAGATTTTCGTTCCAACCAGCCAGATTGGACAGATAATCTTAGTGTGTACCTAGCCCTGCATAAGGAGTATTCTAGATTTATCCCCTAATAATTCATTAAGCAAACACAAAAAGAAAAATAAGACTAGTGTGCCTTTAAATGGAAGATTCTCCCGACGGAATAAGCAGTGGCGGCTTCAGTATAGCACCGTCCAGCTCTTGTATCTATCACTAATGATTAGTAGTAAGTCAGATTTCACGGTTGTGGCTTTATGCCACAGGAGACCACTGAAAGGTTTCAATGAGTACTTTTACATGAAAATGTTAACCGTTTTGGAATCTATGTTAATAGTTCATATTATCCTGTAAAATAACAAAAAAAGTTTGATATTTGCAGTTTTAAAAAGGATTTACAAAGTTTTTGGGAGTTCCAAACCCAGAATGTTTTAGAAACGCTGATTTAGAATACGTGGGCGACATGTCCTCACCGGTGAGGTTAGCGATGTTCTTCAGCAGTAGGGGGTATTTGGTCAGTCTCTGCATCTCAAATGGAATAATGTCCTTCAGCTGCAGTCGTCGGCATTGTGGATTACTCTCTGCCTCCTGGAGAGAGAGAAGGATAATGCTGGGACGCAGAAAACAAGGATTGCCACGTCGTTTACTATAGCTCCCCATGTATTCAAATGATCTAGTACACAGGTTCTCAAACTCTGTCCAGATCTCCTCACAGAATCACAAGTGAAATAATTATTTCCACCTGTGGATCTATTAAAATGTGTCAGTGAGTAATGAATACACCTGTGCACCTGCTGGGTGATCTGGAAAACGTGACCTGTGTGGGGACCTGAGGACCAAGGTTGAGAACCTCTGCTCTAGTACTAATCAAGTGTAATTGTAAACATAGTGTACGTGTTATCTCTGCCGGAACGTCCGGGTGACTTCCAGCATGGGGCTTGAAGACATGATCTTCACAGAATAGCATCAATGTGGCCCCATCCCCCTCTGCGCAGTGATATAAATAGCACACAGGGCCGCGATTATGTCAATTGCGTCACTGCGCCGCCTGAACATCTCAGAGTAGAGTCAGTATGATTACGAATTATGCAATAGACGACTGCCCTATCTGCCATACAGGAAGCACAACTGCCCTATCTGCCATACAGGAAACACGACTGCCCTATCTGCCATACAGGAAACACGACTGCCCTATCTGCCATACAGGAAACACAACTGCCCTATCTGCCATACAGGAAACACGACTGCCCCTCTGCCATATCTGCCATACAGGAAGCAGGACTGCCATATCTGTTATACAGGAAGCAGGACTGCCATATCTGTTATACAGGAAGCAGGACTGCCATATCTGTTATACAGGAAGCAGGACTGCCATATCTGTTATACAGGAAGCAGGACTGCCATATCTGTTATACAGGAAGCAGGACTGCCATATCTGTTATACAGGAAGCAGGACTGCCATATCTGCCACACAGGAAGCAGGACTGCCATATCTGCCACACAGGAAGCAGGACTGCCATATCTGCCACACAGGAAGCAGGACTGCCATATCTGCCACACAGGAAGCAGGACTGCCATATCTGCCACACAGGAGGCAGGACTGCCATATCTGCCACACAGGAAGCAGGACTGCCATATCTGCCATACAGGAAGCAGGACTGCCATATCTGCCACACAGGAAGCAGGACTGCCATATCTGCCACACAGGAAGCAGGACTGCCATATCTGCCACACAGGAAGCAGGACTGCCATATCTGCCACACAGGAAGCAGGACTGCCATATCTGCCACACAGGAAGCAGGACTGCCATATCTGCCACACAGGAAGCAGGACTGCCATATCTGCCACACAGGAAGCAGGACTGCCATATCTGCCACACAGGAAGCAGGACTGCCATATCTGCCACACAGGAAGCAGGACTGCCATATCTGCCACACAGGAAGCAGGACTGCCATATCTGCCACACAGGAAGCAGGACTGCCATATCTGCCACACAGGAAGCAGGACTGCCATATCTGTTATACAGGAAGCAGGACTGCCATATCTGCCATACAGGAAGCAGGACTGCCATATCTGCCACACAGGAAGCAGGACTGCCATATCTGCCACACAGGAAGCAGGACTGCCATATCTGCCATACAGGAAGCAGGACTGCCATATCTGCCATACAGGAAACACGACGGCCCCTCTGACTTATCTGCCACACAGGGAAACAGGACTGTACCACTGAATAAGCTACCTGAATAAACTGGGTAAATCGAGGGTCCTTCTTCTGCTTCTGTTTCAGTTGCTCCAGAGCAAATGGTTGCCGACTGCAAAACCTTGAGGAGATCTTCTGAAACCACGATCCTTCAGTACCATCAAACTGAGGGAGGAGACAGGGATAGATGGCATTGAACCCGCATACATTTATCTGTTTACATTAACTTACTCTCTGTATCACCGGCGTGCGTTGCCCAGGAGTTTTCCCAATACAGTTGTAACTGCTCTACACAAAGTCTGTGCTGGCGCCCTCTGGGGGATTAGCCGAGTGTTACAAAGGCTTATTAACAGATTAAATTAGACCCTTCACTTACACACAGTGAAAGCTGTTATTTTATGACCTTTTCCAATATTCTACCCACCAATTCACTAGAATCAAAGTGCCTCATGCCTGAAGCGCTGTAGGTCTTCAGCCCACCGTACCGCTGAATCCCCCCACCCTTTAAATCCCCTCTTCTCACCCGTTGCAGCAATGTGTCCCCAATCGCCTGGATGATGGAATTATTTTCCAGACGCAGTTTCTTCAAGTTATCCAGGAACAAAGCTAGGAGATCAGAAATACAAGATGAATGATCAGAGGGAGGGAGGAACAAAGAGGGAGGGCAGAGGGTTCACAACTCACCATGAACCTCTATGAGGTCATCCAGACTGGGGAAAATGTTCTCCAGCTCCATGGTGGGGATCCAGGTATTTTTCATGGGAAGGTAGAAGATGTCGTGTAACACACCCAACATCCGCACATGGGCATGTTCTGTGAACAGCAGTTCTGTCAGGAAGAGAAAGATGCATAGAGCTGGGATCTTTTTATATATAGTATATTACAGTGGTTGTCTACCCTCAGATCACTTTTTACTTGTTGCCTTGTGCATGCCCTCATACAACTTTTATTGCACGACTTGATATTTACCCTTTTATTTTTCACCAAGGGCTTTTTGGCAGCATTGGCTCAGGTCACAGAGGCTGCCGGTGTGCACATTTCATTTAAATTTAAGGTTCCATTTTATTTTATAAAATCAGCAGCATCCGTCATCCAGAATCAACGGCGGTTTCCGCCGTCATCAAATAGATCTGTTACTCAACTGCAAACCATGCCGTTAGCATTACAAGTAAAACTTTACAATGGTGTGGTGTGTAAGGTTATCACATTACCCGCAGAGGACTTCTAAAGAGCAGGCTACGCAATGGCGGCAGAGTCACCCGGTGTTTAGAGAACATGCGGCGACTGATACATAAGTACTGAAGCATTTTCAGGGTTAATTTATCACCGAGATCTCATAACAAGCGTGAAAAGGAGACTCGTCAGATCTTCAAAATAGAACAGAATATGGATTCTCTCTGTTGACAACCCTGGAAATCCGTAACTCACGGCAATGAATCAAAGTGCATCTGATACTTTAATGCACTAACAATTCCTTAGTGATCTATTATTCTCTATCTTCAAACTGATCTCTTACGAGCAGGACCCTCCGCCACACATCCGTACCTACTTTGTCAACCTCTTATGCACCTGTTCTGTATTTTTTGTGTTTTGTACAATCTGACATTGTGACTGTTTTGTGGTGCCTAACAAATGACAATTCCCAGGAATAGTCACCACCACATTCAGGAGTGCAAGAGGTACACAGTACTTCTCACTCATGATTTCGGATAACATGCACAGACAAGGGAAGACGCTCATTGTACAGCCTACCGTTGATGACCTCTTGCCGCTTGATTTCACTTTTCTTCAGCCCGAGGAGTGTTTCATGGGGGACGAGATCCCTCCAGTTTGGGGGGTCGTTCTCGGCCTCTGGAACACGCGGCTCCATATCCTCAGACTGGGGATGCAGAAAGGACTGCAGACCCTCAGTGCTCCCTCCAGGCTCCGGGCTGCAAAGAGAACGGGTAAAGTTACAACAAGAGAAGGTGGAATGAAAACGACACAAGTAACTAAAGTGACTGAGCATTGAGAACTCCGCAATTACTATAGTAGATCATAACTTACTATTCTTTTGTTCTGTTAAATCCCATGCACTGATTGATATCAGCTCCAGAACATTTGCAGCCAACAAAATCTTAATGAGCTACTCAGCATCTTGAGACTGATGTAAAACAAACTAGCTTCCCCAAACCATCTGTCCGGTCCTGTGGTCTGATCCGATACATGTACAAAACATTTACTTTCTGCAGGAACCAGACGTCCAAGAGACCCCGTCACAACATTGATGTTATTCAGTTAAATACATTGGAGGTGAATCGCACTTGGGATGAAAGTAAATTAAAGAAAAGTAGCAACTTTGTACCTGTACAAACCATGTTGCACTGCGAGGTCAAGTACAATCTATTGTTTTAGCATGCAGGGTAAATACTGGCAGCTTTTGCATGTAGCCCACAAATGCTGGACAGCTTTAGGTTTATGCTGCAGGTTAGATTTGAGCTAGGAGACTCCCTTTCCAAATCTACATTTCTCTGCACATTTTAAAGCTCCTCCACCAGCAGAGCAGCATGGGTTTGCCAAGATGCAAAGCTATCCCCCAACTGTGATTTGGCCACACAGCCGCTTGCTGCTTAGATACAGTATGCTGTCTTCCAGGCTGGCTTCCTCCAGATCGCACAACAGGAGACCCGAGAGGTACACAGGACACTGTCCCAGGAGCTGCACAGACAGCTCAAATTGCCTCACTCATTGAGCTAAGCTGCACTATAATCACTCCAGGCCTGGTTTCTTCTACACGGCTTCTACACCCATGGCTCTCCTGCCGAGGCCTGGGAGAAGCTGGCACAGGTAGGAATTAGGATATAAAAAACCCCACTGAAATGTTCTCTCCTGAATCAACAGAGTCACCTGGGAACCTTGTTTTACTATAGAGACGACACTGCGCACTGTGTGCTCAAGCGATAACACGACTTTAGAGAACTTGTTGACAGGGTCTCTTTAAAGGACCTCTGCGTTGAATGCCTTTGAAGTCTACAATAGCAATTTGTAGAGCACAAGCAATAAGTGAAGTGGCCTAACATTAGCATGGCCCCATAATCAATCCTTCTAGACAAACAAAATCTGATCAGGCCATCTGAAAATCTTTCTGCCATCATGGCAGAAAAACAGGCCAATGACCTATATGAAAATGCGTGACAGCTGATTGGCTGACCTGGAAGAAGCAGCAGGAACCTATTGACTGCGATTCATTTATTTTGGCCAAACACCTGGACAACTAAGGTCTGTGCAGTTTGGCTGGGGCAAAATTACAGAGCCAGATGTTGGTCTAGACAACTGGATGCAAAGTTTGGCCACCTCATGTTCAATCCTAGTAAACTATGGTGTGTACACACGTAGAGAGTTAAATGATCGATTTGAACAAGACAACTATATCGTTATCGGTCAAATCAGTCATTTAAATGGTCCCTACCAACTCACCATCGACCAGCGATGCACGGGCACATATGGACGATAGCGATATCATACATCGACCGTACATGCTGGTCAACTTGCTCGATATCGAGCAGGTTACTATCGTTGATCGCGGGTCGCTATAGTTGCTGGTGATCGATATCGAACATCCGGCACACCAGGGAGGGTGCAGGACAATCAGCCAGCGATATTGTATAGCTAGCTGATCGCTACGTGTGTACACACCATAACTTTTGCAGAAGTAATCCAGAGTTACAAGATGCATCTAAATATTGGATTGCTTTACAATTCTAAGGTACATAAAATAAATAGATAAATAAATAAGGGAAGAAATCTCTCTAGAAAGCTAAAACACTGCCAAAACTTAGGTGAATGTGGGGAAGAAAAGAAAAACAAAACAACACACAGCCAACCATCCCGCGGGATGCAGCTAAACCTACGTGAGGCTGCCTTTTTTGGAGCCAGATTTGCTTGAGATGACCTGCAGGTCGTTGGCTTGGACGGCAGCCTCCAGATCCACATCACTACGAGAGCGCGTCTGCTTGCCTTTGGCCGAGCCTCGCTGTGAACGCTTGCGCTCATAAACTCGCAGGCTCTCCGAGCGCCCCAGCTTACTAGAATGCCTGTCCGTGTCACGCCATAGATTTGGGAGAGAAGGGTCCCGAACACCAAGCAATAAAGACGAGAAGAGGTTGTGGTGAGTGTGAGCATGCAATGGGGGTGTAGGTAGATTTGGGGAGAAAAGAAAGATGGGCGAAAAAAAGCGGTGAAAGTGGTAAAACAGGGGAAAAGCAAAAAACAACACCACAGTAGTGTGCATATAATAAGGATGTACAAAGCATGGAACAGAAGGGATGTTTTCGGATCTCAGAAGCAAAGAGAAGCAGCAGAATCCAGACTAAGTCAATCGGGAAAAAATCTGTATTTACAAATAGTAAGAGTTGTATTATATTGCAGAATAAAGCACTTTCTATAGACAACCACCCTATACACACTAAGCCATATGTGGTCTCCACAGTGGAGGACAAAACCTGCACTGTACGTGTCCTTGAGCTACATTAGTAATCCCTAGCGATAGATTACATTGCACATAGTGACACTTTTGGCCTGCTTTCCTTCAACAAACAAAAAAAAAATGTGGTCTATAGAAAAATGGCCCAAAACCATACAAGCCTGTGTCTGTGTACAACGTAATTTAACACAACAGATCACTGATGAGCAAGAGCAGGGATTCTCAACTCCAGTCCTCCAGTTTGTCATGTTTTGTGGATTTCCTTAACCATGCACAGGTAATTTGATCTATTTTGCTAAGTAATTATTCCACCTGCTTCCGAAGACAGAAATCCTCAAAACATGACCTGTTGGGGGTTACCTGAGGGTTGAGGTTGACAGCCTCAGTACTAGAGGACAATTTATACACAAGCCCTGAAACTCCTGGATCTCTCTTCAGCCCACAAAATGGCGACCTTGAGTTGCCTCAGCGATGTTACTGGATACTCCTGAATCTACAGATGAACTTTCACGTATACTGGCTCAGCTGGCAAAGTAACTGCATCCACCGAGACCGAGGCGTGTACTTTTAACAGTTTGTCCCTTTTTAAGACTTTATGGTAAAGTCTTTTTATTGAGAGGCTACTTGAGGCCATTATATGTATCATTTGGAAAGTACATATGGATGCCAGCTAGAACTGGGAAGGGTCTGATACCTGCTTTAAACTCTAAACTAGTAGATAAAGAAAAACCGCACACATTTTAAATTGCATCTTGGTGCTGCAATCACATATAAGTAATATAATCATCCAGCTTCCAACTCACTCAAAGCCAAAAGTTTCAAAAAGTGCTTATATTGAAAAAGATAGCAGCATATTGTTCACAGCAAGTATGACAACAAACAGTGGATTATCATGATACACATACATACACACGCAATCCGGCGGTACAACCAATAGATCAATAATTCCTAGAGACGACGGGTGGCAGTTGGCTCCGCCTCCATTCTCCAGGAAATGTAAGCGAAGAAAAGAAAATGAAAAACTGATACAGAGCGGGCGATAACATTTTTGTGTGTGGGCGGAGATAAATAATGGGAGCTCAGTATTGCAATCCAATTGTTCTGGCACCCGTTAATTATCGCCGTCTTCACTGGCTTTAGCCATGTAAAACGGCTATACCCGTCCAAAGTCAAGGTTAAGGTGCCCTAACCACGGGTTTATCACACATTTTTGCCCACACCCTCCCGTGCTGGCGGCTGTCGTGCTCAGACGGAGCCACAATTGAATTGCTCCGTCGGGCGCCTTAAAAAAATAGCCGCCTAAATAACTGAATCTCCCCCAGAAAGCAATAGTAGTATGTTCAGCATCACGACTTTACAGACTCTGGGCAATGAAGACATGTTTCTGATGCCAAGTCAAACCGAGCGGTTGGGCAGCAGGGAAAGTAGCTGGTGTTAGCAGGGTGAGAGAGTGGGGAAGGATAGGAAGGAACTGGGGCACATGGTTTAATACTTAGCCAGGCTCTATAAGAGCCACTAACGGATTACAGATATCTCCTCGGGTGCGAGATCAAACATGCACTGACCTTTTCTTCCGTCTGTAAACAGAGCAGGCAAGAGTTAAATCATTCCAAACAAATACCCTACTTATCAGGCTGAGGGACACCACATCCCTGAAGTTATTGTTGTGTTACAGGCTGTCACAGTTAGCAGCGCAACACAGGGGGGCAAAATACCCTTCGGTCAAAGCCTGCACTGTACGCAAAGCGTAACAAAAGCACCAAGCATGCCGTCCCAACTTCTGTAAGGCATCAAGAACCAAGTTGGGAGAGGTCATCTAAGCCAGGACAGTGCAACACCAGAGACATGGCATCAAGGTGCCTCAGACATCGACAGGAAGACAAAAATCACAAGACATGGTAAAAAGACAACGGAAGGCATTGATGGGCAGATGAGACCTGCAGAGGGCGCTGGACACACGAAGCCATACACAGCACACACTTTCTGGACAGGGGTACAAAATGGACATATACTGCAGAGTGACGTACAGGAGAGTGAAACCTGGATGCTGCCAGGGCGGAGCGAGACACAGGCATACGAGTCTGGCAGGACGAGGGCGGTGGTTCTGTAATGGTGCGAGCTGTAGCTGCTGCAGCCCCCAGATAAGCAAGGTAGAACAGTATAAGCCAACATCTGTCTGGTAAAGGCCTTACTAGTGATTTACCCCACTGACAAAGGGCTATGTAAGTAGGGTGTAAAACAGCATTTCTCCACAACATATGGTTTGACTGAACTCCAAGGCATCCATGAACGCAGGAAAGGCCGGTCAATAGTGACAATAAATCCAAGTAATGTGCGATGAGGAACAAGCAAGTAGGAAGCCTCAATCATTACGCTCAGCCAAGTGGATAACAGTTACAAACAGGATCAAAGCAAGCTAAGAGTTTGAACGGATCCAATCAGCTGGCAGCGAAATGGAATTGGCACTGCGAGGGCACAGAAGAGCTTGAAAGCGGCAGCGGGAGATGGTATCATCTCAGAACTACGCCAGCGGAGTCATCCATCTTACCTGTCATTCTCGGCACTGTCCTCCTGCTGTTCTGCCGGGCACAGTTCTGTGGTCGGAGACCCTTTGGACACATCAGTGACATCGAGCGATGCCCCATCAGACACTAGTTTAGGGGACAGAGAGATGATGAAGAGGTGTGTGCAGTTACACATTACAGTGCCCGCTTCTCGAACCACAAATGGTCGCTAACAGGCACATTGTGAAATTACATTGAGATTAAATCACTTTTTGTGGTGTAGGCAGGGATATAAAAAAACAACAACACAATCATCGAAGTTGTTAAGAAATATTCTGACACAAATGGAATTTGTTAACCCAGTCTGTGAGCGTAAAGGTGTTCTAGTCATCCTGAATCCAAAAGGAATCTTATAGGGCACCATCATATTTGGGACAAGCCAACTATGCAAACTCTATCCAACAATGATCAAACCTTAAACTGTACAACCACGTGTGCGGCCAAACTGGAGGGCCTACTTGGGTCCTTCCAATATGGCCATACATGAGACTAGAACGCAGAGCTCTGTATCCTTGGACCTATCACACCACAATTGCTGCTCTAGCTATGGGCTAACTCATGTTTATAATTTATGGAATGACCTGGAACCTTTCATATCAGAAATTAAGATTCGGCTTCACCTCCCCTGTACCTCACCTGTGTCACTGTCACTGGGCTCGCTGGGCGGAGGGTGTATGGTCACGGAAACTCCAGGCTCAGGACCCTCGGTGGTGGTTTTAGGTTTAGTGGAGCTGCTGTCACTCCTGTCAAACGTTCTCTGCCCCTGACTGATTCTTCTCTCTGGGGCAGCCGGCTTGTCAGCTGCGGAACAGAGGTAGGAACCTAGATGAGCCAGCATCACTACATACACCTATCGCCATCCATTCTGTATGTAAACAGAACGATTACAGGAGACTATATAATCATCTGCTATTGCACTGACCCCCTGCTGCCCCCCTTCTCCACCCACCCAACCATAACACAACAAAAAGAAAAACGCAAATAAACCCTCAAAAGTGAAGAGTTGCCGACGAGAACTATTTTAGTTAATGTCAAATTATTTTACCAACATCTAAAAAGTAACAAAGAAAACCCAAAAATAGTTAGTGATATAGGAGATTGCTAGCTCTCTGCCAAACTCTAAGTGAGAATAATCTTATCAAATATATAATAATAAAAAAAAAAAAAAGAAGATTATTATTTTGAAAGCCTCAGTCCCAACAAAAAGACATTATCATCTAACTCTAAACCACAATATGATAATATGCCATTTATAGACTTGGGGGCAAAGGTGGCGAGGTTCCATCGGAGCCTCTTGCGCTACCATAAAGCCGGTTATCCAGGCAGGATCAGCTCATCCGTTTTTCCTTGCACCCAAAGGTTTTTCCTCCTGATTTTGTGCAGTACTATTTTTTTTCAAAGGAACCTTTAAATTAATCTGCCCCATGATCAAACACCGCCTAGTGGCACAGACTGCACGGATTGTCCCTTGCTATAAAACAAAAACAGGTTTGGTCTTCCTCAGTCGAACTTTTGGACAGTGCAATTACTGGCCAATAGGCCAACGGACTAGAACCACTGAACTCCCTTTTGGACAAACTTGCCTACAGGCAGTCGCCACTCTGAGTATTATTCACCAGGGGGCAGTAGTGGCATGCTGACTGGATAGCCTGGGTCTTACTGCAGCTTGTCCAATCAGCTGCAATATGACAGCCTGACTATTCGCTGCTTACGTCGAGAATACACCAACTAGTGGCTGCATAAAAAAGTCACGGGGCCAGAATACTGAAGGAGGTGTGGCCAAATCGGGGAGGAATGGCCATACCCCCTCCATTAAAAAATATAAATGGAAAATACTGTACACTTGTCCCCCTCAGCAGCTGGTTTGGGCCTACTGCAGAGGTAATTGGAGATGTAGAATCCCTCTAATAAGTAGACAGGTTGTCTACCTCCGGTTGCAGATATTACAGAATTGTTGGACCGCTCTTAATTTGGCTTCAAGAGCCTTTGAAAAAAATGTAACCCCATATGTACAAATGGCCATTACTATTGTTTATTATATTCAAGTGCTTTACTCTCCCGTCCGTTTAACTGGTAATACGGTACAGACCTTTATAACTCAAAAAGAAGAAAAAAAGGGCGTCAATAAACCTGGACATAATGATGACAAAGGTTTGTGTATATGGTACAGCAAAAGCTAAAGGGTAATGTATTTAATAGTCAAGCACACTGGCTCTTTGTGGGACTAAGGCTTTCTAGCAAGCACAAAGGACTGTAATCATTAATTCTCCTGTCATAAACTGGTTAAGTGCATTAGTTAGAAGTAGTGTTCCCCATGCTGTAACCCCCCCCCACATGGTGAACACTTGGTACATTCCATCATGCGTTTGGTTGAGTGGAGCTGGTGACATGGTGAGTCATTTGGGGGGTGGGGGGGGGGGAAATAGTGGGTCTAAATTTTAGAAGATACCTTCAGCCTCAACCTTTGTCGGTCTGGTCTCAACATCTGTGAAAACACGGGGAGGAGCAGAGAGAAGAAAAACAAAACAAGGCATGAAGACAAGCCGGGACAAGAGCACACCACCCCACACTCCCAACACATTGCCGAGCATTGTTCACGGACCTCGCCTAAACACAATGGAGGCAGTTATGCTGAGGACCAAGCCAATATCCAATCAAGTAACTAGGAAGTAGTGACATCACTGAGGCAGGAATATTGGTTCTGCCCACAAATTGGCTGCCTTCACTATGCGTAGGCCCCGGGTTCACTTAAAAGAAGAGAGGACCATGCCATGCAGTCATGCATCTTCAACAGATTGCGGAACCCGAGGAGGAGAGGACAGCTAGAGAAACACTGGGAAAAGCCTGGCAGTGAGATACACAGAAAGGGCACACACTACAAAACGGAGTCAATAAAAACAAAAGAAAGAAGTAAACCATTCTATTAATGTGTCTGGCAATATAGAGCCAAGGCCAGCTTGAAAGAGGTGGTGGCCAGCAAGGACACGACAGAGAGTAACAGGGGGAGACATGAGAGTAACATTCATGCATCACACGGAACAAAGGTTCAGCACTGCATAGTATAAAAGGCCCTGGGGGAGATGCACTAAGCTTTAGAGAGAGATGAAGTGGGATAAAGTACCAACCAATCAGCTCCTAACTGTCATGTTACAAGCTGTGTTTTGAAAATGACAGTTGGGAGCCGATTGGTTGGTACTTTATCTCTTTCCCCTTTAACACTCTCCAAGGCTTAGCGCATCTGCCCCCAAATGTGCAATGAATATTATATCTATATATCCTGATACCCTGTTATACAGACACATTGTTCCCCTACTCTGTTCTCCCAGCGCTGGCGAGTAGCATGGTGGCAAGGGCGCTTAGGGAGAAGGCCTACTCAATAAACTACGTAACATGACTGTTGTGCGACTCATCTCCCCCAGCTCCTATACAGACGCATTCAGCGCCCGGCATGTGCACATAAAATATGCTCAAAGAACTCTGACATATAATAGGATATTCCTCTATTTCCCAGCACAGGGTGTGTTACCCCATGTACAGGTCATTGCTCCGTCTTGGACCGGTACTCACTGTGAGGAGTTTCACTACGGTTCCAGATACTGAACGGTTTCTTGGATTTCGGTGGCTCGTCTGGTTTTTTTGCAGACACCTGGAAAGAAGAGATTGGAAGCTGTACTCAGACTGCGGTTTTCTGGTTAAAAAAAACAAAACACTACCAACACAAACTAACTAAACATTTTGCCGAAAGGAACAACAAAAGTTACAAAAACTAACAACTACGGTATCGGCCGCCTGTACGCTACGCAATACAAAAATATGGCTGCGCCCAGCTGAAACCTCTAGCTCACAAGTAAATAAGTTATAGACAACATTCTTATATGCTGTAGGTTTCCACTTCAAGAGCCAAAAAAACAAATAAAATAAATTGCAGATCTGAAGATCAATTGGAAAAAGGGCTAAACATTAAGAACAGCTCAGTAAAACAAAATGTAGAGAACTACTGATGTTATCACCGCAGTCAACAAGGGTTGTCTATCTCTCGGAATAGGTGGATACATAGGTTATTATATCGGTAGGATTATTTAGGAGATTACAGACTATGGGCCGTATTCAATTTGAAGCGAAAAGCCGTTTTCGCGTGTTTTTGGTGAAAACTTTTCACCGATGGTGTCATCTTCACCTGTTTGGGTTTTACCCCGTATTCAATTTGAAAGACTTTGCGACTAGGCGGAAAGTCAATGCAATGTAATAGGCGAAAAAGTTTCGCCTATGAATAGCAGGCAGAAAATAGTGCAGAATTGGGGGTTTGGGGTGCAACGTTACGGGAACCCCCCTGCAGCCTTCAGACAGTCCCCCAAAGGTAAACTGTGTAAAAAAAAAAAAAAAAAAAAAACACTTAAGGACACCCCAAAAAATTACCTTGAATTTGGGGGCGAAAATAAAAATGTTGGGGGACAAAGTTAAAAACTAGCGAACTTGACTCTGGGGGGTCCCCAAGTATGGCCCTAAGTGTTTTTTTGATTGCAGGTGCTTGCGGCAGGTGGATTTTTCACGATTTTTTCAACTTAACTTTAGCAACTTTTAAATATGCTGACCCCCATTTTCAAGTACCCCAAATTTGCTGGGATAAGTTATTTTCAGGAAAAAATACTCCTAAATACTATTCTGCATCACGTATAGAAAAACGCTATTTAGCAGCTACTGAGCCCATTTAAAACCACCAAATACCTTCAGCAACCCAAATCGGGGGTACCATAGCTAACCCCCATGTCAAAGCATCTTTTGGGGGGTGTCAGGCTGATTTCCCCAAATCTGACAGTACTTTCCGCCTGTTCAAGTTTTGCCGGGTCCCATTTTCACGTACTTCCATATTGAATATTGAATACGGGGTAAAGCGGGGACGGCCGTGATACTTTTCCGCCTACAAAACACGCGATATAGGCAAAAAGTCTGGGAGGCGAAAAAGTATTGCAGATCCGCTGTAACTGAATACGACTCTATGCTGTTATTTACGCGGTTAACCCCTGATGAGGCAGCAATATGTCTGCTCCCACTCACAATACAGCACGAGAGCTAGATGCCCATTACAATGTGTCACCAGTGACTTCAGATGCCGCTTCTCACCATTTTCCGGAAAAAGCCACTTTTGGATTTTTTGCTATCCGCCGCCTTCGTCTTCACCCCGATGTGCTTCATGTAGGCTACAATGGCATGGACGATGGCAGAACTGCGGAGAGAGGAGTCCGAGAGCTCGGATGAGTCTCTACAAGAACAATGCATGCACAACAACTCACTACCACAGCCGCCTGGGTGCACAAGATGTAGTGTAATAGTGGACATTCACATTAAATAATCTATTTGATAGCAGAGGATGGGTAGAGGGGGGGGGGTGGAGAAGGGGTTTGGGGGCTATAACAGTTCAGCTGATCAATATCCAACACAGCCAGTACAAGAAGGTGACGAATTACCTTTTCTCCTCGTCCAGAGAGATGCTTGGACTGTTAAAAGAAAAATATGTTAGAGCTGTACGCTGCATGGCGACCACAATTATCACAATTTACATTAGCTAGCTGACATGGCAGGATACAAGAGGACATGTATGTACAGCTGGTAAAGCATGACATGCAGAGTTTGGATGAAAAATGCTGACTCAATGTCGCCCTCTTGTGTTATGAAGTGTGCATGACTGCAAAACAACTAGTAGATTGGGGGCATTACTTAAAAGACTGGTCTATGTGGAAATGTGGATAGGGGGAATTTATAGGTGGATTTAAGTGTAGCAAAAAGTATATATTTTTTTTTTAAGAATAGAAAATGTGTAAACTTGACAATCTGTTCATACGCGTGTGAGATATTTATTGTCTTTGTGTAAAACTGTGAATGTAACATTTAATGTTAAGCAAATATTTGCATGTGCCTCTAAACTGATTGGATAAGAAGTTTTAAAATGACATTTTCACTCCATTGTCCCAGAGCTACATTTGCTGGGTGTGGTGGGAGTCGCATTGTTTTTGCAGCCACTAGGGGTACATTTACTAAAGGTCAATGTTAAATCGATCTAAAAATTGATCAACATCGATGACGTGTGTCTGGGGCTAAAGCACACATTTACTATCAAAAAAACAAATAAAAAATTGTCTAAGTATTAGCAAATGAGCCCCAGAAACACAACATTAAGGTTGATCAATTTTCATCTATTTAATGTCGAACATGATAAATGTAAAAAAATATTCAGAAAACCATAATTAAGGTACATTTTAAAAGTCGTTTGAAACCAGACCACATTGCATTTACAGTACAACCACGGCAAGCCAGGAAAATCTAACAGTATATACATGTTACATACTACACGTGCACTAGACCTACTAACAAATTGTTCACAGCTCGCTGCTATGAAAAGGAGATTTTTAGGGGCTTGATAAGAGCTGCAAATACACAGTACTGGTCAGAACGTCACCAGCTCTACTAGACTATATACACACGTACCTTTATACATCTAAAACACAGGTTCTCAAACTCGGTCCTCAGGACCCCAACCAGTGCATGTTTTCCAGGTCTCCTCACAAAATAATAAGTGAAATAATTAGATCCACCTGTGGATCTTTAAAATCTGGAGTAATGACAACACCTGTGCACCTGCTGGGTAACCTGGAAATCGTGACCTGTGTGGGGTCCTGAGGAAAGAGTTTGAGAACCCCTGATCTAGAACACAGCCTTATACTGACGTGGTCTATTTCTTGCACACACCTCTACATGTTTAAAGCCCCCTCAAGCTTTTAACACAAGTATGTTACTTGTGCATTGTGTCACATAAATCCATGAGCATTTTGAATGACATGAGGACCAAGTCACTATTAGAAGGACGAGTTGGTTCTGCGTGTTCATTCAGTAACCCCCACCGCCTGCCCGCCCAGGCACTCACCCACGGAACAGCATGCTTAGCGTGTGTGAATTTATCACAGGTTGTCCTGCTGATCATCGTACAAGAGGGTAATACCAGTAACTCCACAGACAGCGAGTGAGGACAATAGCTGCTGCTGTGGACTTTTATACTGCGCCACGCATCTGGATGATGCAACACACAGAAAGACTGAGGGGCAGATGTTCTGTGTTAAGAACGGGGATAGTGGACACTTGCCAAGTCCACTTCCTGTCTGTTAACTCTCTGGTTGTTGGAGAATCCAGCACATGTACGTGTTCTGCAAGTCATGGCCGGAGCAGCAGGCAGTGAACGGGTTAAGGGTGTAACTACGGCTATGAGGCTCATTCGTACAGTGAATTCCCAAAGGTAGATGGGTTAATAAGGGGTTCCGACTTTCCCAGCCTGGGCTGGTATACTGGCTCACCAGAGCTAAATATAGAAGGACATCTGGTGTGGGGAACGTGGTTTCTCACAAGAGAGAATGCTGCAGAGCATACGAGACCACGGCAGAGCATAGCATAAAAAGGGGAAGAGATCTGCATGGCATGGGAGAAGCCAAAAGCTGGGTACACACTGGAGCGATGTCGTTCTGATCTGGCCAAATCGGAATGTTAAATCGTGCAGTGTGTATGCACTTTATGTGCGCTCCCGCGGTCGCACGTGACATCATCAGGTTTGATGTGCTGCACATCAAACGTGACAATAACGCATGCAGCGTCATACATGTTAATGAAAGATGGAACAAGTGATCGTTCCATCCTTCATGAAATCGCAGCAGTGTGTACTGGCATCCCTGTGATGTCCAGGGTGTGACTGGACAGCAGCACAATTGTCGGTTGCACATGTGTGTACCCAGAAAAACTGCACTGGAGAGCAAATAAGAGAAGGCAATATAGAGAACAGGAAGGGGAGAGGTGGGGCAGAGCATACAAGAAGAGATCTATGTAACAGGGATCCTGCCATTATACACTGTATACAGCACCCCAGGGAATAGGAGGACACACCATGCAGCACACAGCATAGAAGGATCCTACCATTATACACTGTATACAGCACCCCAGGGAATAGGAGGATACACCTCGCAGCACACAGCATAGAGTGATAGGAGATCTATGTAACAGGGATCCTGCCATTATACACTGTATACAGCACACCAGGGAATAGGAGGACACACCACACAGCATAGAGAGTGATCCTGCCATTATACACTGTATACAGCACACCAGGGAATAGGAGGATACACCACACAGCATAGAGTGATAGGGGATCTATGTAACAGGGATCCTGCCATTATACACTGTATACAGCACCCCAGGGAATAGGAGGACACACCTCGCAGCACACAGCATAGAGTGATAGGAGATCTATGTAACAGGGATCCTGCCATTATACACTGTATACAGCACCCCAGGGAATAGGAGGATACACCTCGCAGCACACAGCATAGAGTGATAGGAGATCTATGTAACAGGGATCCTGCCATTATGCACTGTATACAGCACACCAGGGTATAGGAGGACACAGCACACAGCATAGAGTGATAGGAGACCTATGTAACAGGGATCCTGCCATTATGCACTGTATACAGCACACCAGGGTATAGGAGGACACAGCATAGAGGGATCCTACCATTATACACTGTATACAGCACACCAGGGTATAGGAGGATACACCACACAGCATAGAGTGATAGGGGATCTATGTAACAGGGATCCTGCCATTATACACAGTATACAGCACCCCAGGGAATAGGAGGACACACCACACAGCATAGAGTGATAGGGGATCTATGTAACAGGGATCCTGCCATTATACACTGTATACAGCACCCCAGGGAATAGGAGGACACAGCACACAGCATAGAGAGTGATCCTGCCATTATACTCTGTATACAGCACACCAGGGCATAGGAGGACACAGCACACAGCATAGAGTGATAGGGGATCTATGTAACAGGGATCCTGCCATTATACACTGTATACAGCACCCCAGGGAATAGGAGAACACCCCATGCAGCACACAGCATAGAGGGATCCTACCATTATACACTGTATACAGCACCCAAGGGATTAGGAGGATACACCACACAGCATAGAGTGATAGGAGATCTATGTAACAGGGATCCTGCCATTATACACTGTATACAGCACACCAGGGAATAGGAGGACACACCACACAGCATAGAGAGTGATCCTGCCATTATACACTGTATACAGCACACCAGGGAATAGGAGGATACACCACACAGCATAGAGTGATAGGGGATCTATGTAACAGGGATCCTGCCATTATACACTGTATACAGCACACCAGGGAATAGGAGGACACACCATGCAGCACACAGCATAGAGGGATCCTACCATTATACACTGTATACAGCACCCCAGGGATTAGGAGTATACACCACACAGCATAGAGTGATAGGGGATCTATGTAACAGGGATCCTGCCATTATACACTGTATACAGCACCCCAGGGAATAGGAGGAAACACCTCACAGCATAGAGTGATCCTGCCATTATACACTGTATACAGCACACCAGGGAATAGGAGGACACACCACGCAGCACACAGCATAGAGTGATAGGAGATCTATGTAACAGGGATCCTGCCATTATACACTGTATACAGCACCCCAGGGAATAGGAGGATACACCACACAGCACAGAGTGATAGGGGATCTATGTAACAGGGATCCTGCCATTATACACTGTATACAGCACACCAGGGAATAGGAGGACACACCACACAGCATAGAGAGTGATCCTGCCATTATACACTGTATACAGCACACCAGGGAATAGGAGGATACACCACACAGCATAGAGTGATAGGGGATCTATGTAACAGGGATCCTGCCATTATACACTGTATACAGCACCCCAGGGAATAGGAGGACACACCTCGCAGCACACAGCATAGAGTGATAGGAGATCTATGTAACAGGGATCCTGCCATTATACACTGTATACAGCACCCCAGGGAATAGGAGGACACAGCACACAGCATAGAGGGATCCTACCATTATACACTGTATACAGCACACCAGGGTATAGGAGGATACACCACACAGCATAGAGTGATAGGGGATCTATGTAACAGGGATCCTGCCATTATACACTGTATACAGCACCCCAGGGAATAGGAGGACACACCTCGCAGCACACAGCATAGAGTGATAGGAGATCTATGTAACAGGGATCCTGCCATTATACACTGTATACAGCACCCCAGGGAATAGGAGGACACAGCACACAGCATAGAGGGATCCTACCATTATACACTGTATACAGCACACCAGGGTATAGGAGGATACACCACACAGCATAGAGTGATAGGGGATCTATGTAACAGGGATCCTGCCATTATACACTGTATACAGCACCCCAGGGAATAGGAGGATACACCACACAGCATAGAGTGATAGGGGATCTATGTAACAGGGATCCTGCCATTATACACAGTATACAGCACCCCAGGGAATAGGAGGACACACCTCGCAGTACACAGCATAGAGTGATAGGAGATCTATGTAACAGGGATCCTGCCATTATGCACTGTATACAGCACACCAGGGTATAGGAGGACACAGCACACAGCATAGAGTGATAGGAGACCTATGTAACAGGGATCCTGCCATTATGCACTGTATACAGCACACCAGGGTATAGGAGGACACAGCACACAGCATAGAGGGATCCTACCATTATACACTGTATACAGCACACCAGGGTATAGGAGGATACACCACACAGCATAGAGTGATAGGGGATCTATGTAACAGGGATCCTGCCATTATACACTGTATACAGCACCCCAGGGAATAGGAGGACACACCTCGCAGCACACAGCATAGATTGATAGGAGATCTATGTAACAGGGATCCTGCCATTATACACTGTATACAGCACCCCAGGGAATAGGAGGATACACCACACAGCATAGAGTGATAGGGGATCTATGTAACAGGGATCCTGCCATTATACACAGTATACAGCACCCCAGGGAATAGGAGGACACACCTCGCAGCACACAGCATAGAGTGATAGGAGATCTATGTAACAGGGATCCTGCCATTATGCACTGTATACAGCACACCAGGGTATAGGAGGACACAGCACACAGCATAGAGTGATAGGAGACCTATGTAACAGGGATCCTGCCATTATGCACTGTATACAGCACCCCAGGGAATAGGAGGACACACCATGCAGCACACAGCCAGGGGGCTTACTGCTGGGGCACTTTAACAGGGGGGCACTTTTACAAGGGGTAATTTTACAGGGGGCTTACCACTGGGAGTACATTTACAAGGGGCTTACTACTAGGGGCACTTTTACAAAGGGCTTACTACTGGGGCACTTTTACAAAGGGCAATTTTACAGGGGGCACTTTTACAAGGGACAATTTTACAGGGGGCTTACTACTGGGAGCACATTTACAGGGGGCTTACTACTGGGGCACTACTACAGGGGGCTTACTACTGGGGCACTACTACAGGGGGCTTACTACTGGGGGCACTTTTACAGGGGGCATTACTACTGGGGCACTATTACAGGGGCTGGTATAGACATGTTGCAGAATCTGATGACAATTAAAGAGGCATGTGTGGTGATTTGATGGCATGTGGGGAGGTTGAGGGGTACTGAAAGGGCATGTGTGGTGGTCTATACAAGCTTTCATATATTTTGGTAATGGACGATGGTCTGGCTCCTAAACTTTTAAGATGGCTCCTACATTTTACAAAAATTTGTCAAGCCCTGCTGTATACAGCACCCAAGAGAATAGGAGGACACACCACGCAGCATAGAGTAATAGGAGACCTATGTAACAGGGATCCTGCCATTATACACTGTATACAGCACCCCAGGGAATAGGAGAACACACCATGCAGCACACAGCATAGAGGGATCCTACCATTATACACTGTATACAGCACCCCAGGGATTAGGAGGATACACCACACAGCATAGAGTGATAGGGGATCTATGTAACAGGGATCCTGCCATTATACACTGTATACAGCACACCAGGGAAAAGGAGGACACACCACACAGCATAGAGTGATAGGAGATCTATGTAACAGGGATCCTGCCATTATACACTGTATACAGCACCCCAGGGAATAGGAGGACACACCTCACAGCATAGAGTGATCCTGCCATTATACACTGTATACAGCACCCCAGGGAATAGGAGGACACACTTCGCAGCACACAGCATAGAGTGATAGGAGATCTATGTAACAGGGATCCTGCCATTATACACTGTATACAGCACACCAGGGAATAGGAGGATACACCACACAGCACAGAGTGATAGGGTATCTATGTAACAGGGATCCTGCCATTATACACTGTATACAGCACCCAAGGGAATAGGAGGACACACCACACAGCATGGAGAGTGATCCTGCCATTATACACTGTATACAGCACACCAGGGAATAGGAGGATACACCACACAGCATAGAGTGATAGGGGATCTATGTAACAGGGATCCTGCCATTATACACTGTATACAGCACACCAGGGAATAGGAGGACACAGCACACAGCATAGAGTGATAGGGGATCTATGTAACAGGGATCCTGCCATTATACACTGTATACAGCACACCAGGGAATAGGAGGACACACCATGCAGCACACAGCATAGAGGGATCCTACCATTATACACTGTATACAGCACCCCAGGGATTAGGAGGATACACCACACAGCATAGAGAGATAGGGGATCTATGTAACAGGGATCCTACCATTATACACTGTATACAGCACCCCAGGGATTAGGAGGATACACCACACAGCATAGAGTGATAGGGGATCTATGTAACAGGGATCCTGCCATTATACACTGTATACAGCACACCAGGGAAAAGGAGGACACACCACACAGCATAGAGAGTGATCCTGCCATTATACACTGTATACAGCACACCAGGGAATAGGAGGATACACCACACAGCATAGAGTGATAGGGGATCTATGTAACAGGGATCCTGCTATTATACACTGTATACAGCACCCCAGGGAATAGGAGGACACACCACACAGCATAGAGAGTGATCCTGCCATTATACACTGTATACAGCACACCAGGGAATAGGATACACCACACAGCATAGAGTGATAGGGGATCTATGTAACAGGGATCCTGCCATTATACACTGTATACAGCACCCCAGGGAATAGGAGGACACACCATGCAGCACACAGCCAGGGGGCTTACTGCTGGGGCACTTTAACAGGGGGGCACTTTTACAAGGGGTAATTTTACAGGGGGCTTACCACTGGGAGTACATTTACAAGGGGCTTACTACTGGGGCACTTTTACAAAGGGCAATTTTACAGGGGGCACTTTTACAAGGGACAATTTTACAGGGGGCTTACTACTGGGAGCACATTTACAGGGGGCTTACTACTGGGGCACTACTACAGGGGTCTTACTACTGGGGGCACTTTTACAGGGGGCATTACTACTGGGGCACTATTACAGGGGCTGGTATAGACATGTTGCAGAATCTGATGACAATTAAAGAGGCATGTGTGGTGATTTGATGGCATGTGGGGAGGTTGAGGGGTACTGAAAGGGCATGTGTGGTGGTCTATACAAGCTTTCATATATTTTGGTAATGGACGATGGTCTGGCTCCTAAACTTTTAAGATGGCTCCTACATTTTACAAAAATTTGTCGAGCCCTGCTGTATACAGCACCCAAGAGAATAGGAGGACACACCACGCAGCATAGAGTGATAGGAGACCTATGTAACAGGGATCCTGCCATTATACACTGTATACAGCACACCAGGGAATAGGAGGACACACCATGCAGCACACAGCATAGAGGGATCCTACCATTATACACTGTATACAGCACACCAGGGTATAGGAGGACACACCACGCAGCATAGAGTGATAGGAGACCTATGTAACAGGGATCCTGCCATTATACACTGTATACAGCACCCCAGGGAATAGGACACACCACACAGCATAGAGAGTGATCCTGCCATTATACACTGTATACAGCACACCAGGGAATAGGAGGACACACCACACAGCATAGAGTGATAGGAGATCTATGTAACAGGGATCCTGCCATTATACACTGTATACAGCACACCAGGGAATAGGAGGACACACCTCGCAGCACACAGCATAGAGTGATAGGAGATCTATGTAACAGGGATCCTGCCATTATACACTGTATACAGCACCCCAGGGAATAGGAGGACACACCATGCAGCACACAGCCAGGGGGCTTACTGCTGGGGCACTTTAACAGGGGGGCACTTTTACAAGGGGTAATTTTACAGGGGGCTTACCACTGGGAGTACATTTACAAGGGGCGTACTACTAGGGGCACTTTTACAAGGGGCTTACTACTGGGGCACTTTTACAAAGGGCAATTTTACAGGGGGCACTTTTACAAGGGACAATTTTACAGGGGGCTTACTACTGGGAGCACATTTACAGGGGGCTTACTACTGGGGCACTACTACAGGGGTCTTACTACTGGGGGCACTTTTACAGGGGGCATTACTACTGGGGCACTATTACAGGGGCTGGTATAGACATGTTGCAGAATCTGATGACAATTAAAGAGGCATGTGTGGTGATGTGATGGCATGTGGGGAGGTTGAGGGGTACTGAAAGGGCATGTGTGGTGGTCTATACAAGCTTTCATATATTTTGGTAATAGACGATGGTCTGGCTCCTAAACTTTTAAGATGGCTCCTACATTTTACAAAAATTTGTCGAGCCCTGCTGTATACAGCACCCAAGAGAATAGGAGGACACACCACGCAGCATAGAGTGATAGGAGACCTATGTAACAGGGATCCTGCCATTATACACTGTATACAGCACACCAGGGAATAGGAGGACACACCATGCAGCACACAGCATAGAGGGATCCTACCATTATACACTGTATACAGCACACCAGGGTATAGGAGGACACACCACGCAGCATAGAGTGATAGGAGACCTATGTAACAGGGATCCTGCCATTATACACTGTATACAGCACCCCAGGGAATAGGACACACCACACAGCATAGAGAGTGATCCTGCCATTATACACTGTATACAGCACACCAGGGAATAGGAGGACACACCACACAGCATAGAGTGATAGGAGATCTATGTAACAGGGATCCTGCCATTATACACTGTATACAGCACACCAGGGAATAGGAGGACACACCTCGCAGCACACAGCATAGAGTGATAGGAGATCTATGTAACAGGGATCCTGCCATTATACACTGTATACAGCACACCAGGGAATAGGAGGACACAAAACACAGCATAGAGAGTGATCCAGCCATTATACACTGTATACAGCACACCAGGGAATAGGAGGACACACCACACAGCATAGAGTGATAGGAGATCTATGTAACAGGGATCCTGCCATTATACACTGTATACAGCACCCCAGGGAATAGGAAGACACACCTCGCAGCACACAGCATAGAGTGATAGGAGATCTATGTAACAGGGATCCTGCCATTATACACTGTATACAGCACACCAGGGAATAGGAGGACACACCACACAGCATAGAGTGATAGGAGATCTATGTAACAGGGATCCTGCCATTATACACTGTATACAGCACCCCAGGGAATAGGAGGACACACCACACAGCATAGAGAGTGATCCTGCCATTATACACTGTATACAGCACACCAGGGAATAGGAGGACACACCACACAGCATAGAGTGATAGGAGATCTATCTAACAGGGATCCTGCCATTATACACTGTATACAGCACCCCAGGGAATAGGAGGACACACCTCGCAGCACACAGCATAGAGTGATAGGAGATCTATGTAACAGGGATCCTGCCATTATACACTGTATACAGCACACCAGGGAATAGGAGGACACAGCACACAGCATAGAGTGATAGGGGATCTATGTAACAGGGATCCTGCCATTATACACAGTATACAGCACCCCAGGGAATAGGAGGACACACCTCGCAGCACACAGCATAGAGTGATAGGAGATCTATATTACAGGGATCCTGCCATTATGCACTGTATACAGCACACCAGGGTATAGGAGGACACAGCACACAGCATAGAGTGATAGGAGACCTATGTAACAGGGATCCTGCCATTATGCACTGTATACAGCACACCAGGGTATAGGAGGACACAGCACACAGCATAGAGGGATCCTACCATTATACACTGTATACAGCACACCAGGGTATAGGAGGATACACCACACAGCATAGAGTGATAGGGGATCTATGTAACAGGGATCCTGCCATTATACACAGTATACAGCACCCCAGGGAATAGGAGGACACACCTCGCAGCACACAGCATAGAGTGATAGGAGACCAATGTAACAGGGATCCTGCCATTATGCACTGTATACAGCACACCAGGGTATAGGAGGACACAGCACACAGCATAGAGGGATCCTGCCATTATACACTGTATACAGCACACCAGGGTATAGGAGGATACACCACACAGCATAGAGTGATAGGGGATCTATGTAACAGGGATCCTGCCATTATACACAGTATACAGCACCCCAGGGAATAGGAGGACACACCACACTGCACACAGCATAGAGTGATAGGGGATCTATGTAACAGGGATCCTGCCATTATACACTGTATACAGCACCCCAGGGAATAGGAGAACACACCATGCAGCACACAGCATAGAGGGATCCTACCATTATACACTGTATACAGCACCCCAGGGAATAGGAGGATACACCACACAGCATAGAGTTATAGGGGATCTATGTAACAGGGATCCTGCCATTATACACTGTATACAGCACCCCAGGGAATAGGAGGACACACCATGCAGCACACAGCCAGGGGGCTTACTGCTGGGGCACTTTAACAGGGGGGCACTTTTACAAGGGGTAATTTTACAGGGGGCTTACCACTGGGAGTACATTTACAAGGGGCTTACTACTAGGGGCACTTTTACAAGGGGCTTACTACTGGGGCACTTTTACAAAGGGCAATTTTACAGGGGGCACTTTTACAAGGGACAATTTTACAGGGGGCTTACTACTGGGAGCACATTTACAGGGGGCTTACTACTGGGGCACTACTACAGGGGTCTTACTACTGGGGGCACTTTTACAGGGGGCATTACTACTGGGGCACTATTACAGGGGCTGGTATAGACATGTTGCAGAATCTGATGACAATTAAAGAGGCATGTGTGGTGATTTGATGGCATGTGGGGAGGTTGAGGGGTACTGAAAGGGCATGTGTGGTGGTCTATACAAGCTTTCATATATTTTGGAAATGGACGATGGTCTGGCTCCTAAACTTTTAAGATGGCTCCTACATTTTACAAAAATTTGTCGAGCCCTGCTGTATACAGCACCCAAGAGAATAGGAGGACACACCACGCAGCATGGAGTGATAGGAGACCTATGTAACAGGGATCCTGCCATTATACACTGTATACAGCACCCCAGGGAATAGGAGGACACACCATACAGCAAAGAGAGTGATCCTGCCATTATACACTGTATACAGCACACCAGGGAATAGGAGGATACACCACAAAGCATAGAGAGTGATCCTGCCATTATACACTGTATACAGCACACCAGGGAATAGGAGGACACACCATGCAGCACACAGCATAGAGGGATCCTACCATTATACACTGTATACAGCACACCTGGGTATAGGAGGACACACCACGCAGCATAGAGTGATAGGAGACCTATGTAACAGGGATCCTGCCATTATACACTGTATACAGCACCCCAGGGAATAGGAGGACACACCATGCAGCACACAGCATAGAGGGATCCTACCATTATACACTGTATACAGCACACCAGGGTATAGGAGGACACACCACGCAGCATAGAGTGATAGGAGACCTATGTAACAGGGATCCTGCCATTATACACTGTATACAGCACCCCAGGGAATAGGACACACCACACAGCATAGAGAGTGATCCTGCCATTATACACTGTATACACCACACCAGGGAATAGGAGGACACACCACACAACATAGAGTGATAGGAGATCTATGTAACAGGGATCCTGCCATTATACACTGTATACAGCACACCAGGGAATAGGAGGACACACCTCGCAGCACACAGCATAGAGTGATAGGAGATCTATGTAACAGGGATCCTGCCATTATACACTGTATACAGCACCCCAGGGAATAGGAGGACACACCACACAGCATAGAGAGTGATCCTGCCATTATACACTGTATACAGCACACCAGGGAATAGGAGGACACACCACACAGCATAGAGTGATAGGAGATCTATGTAACAGGGATCCTGCCATTATGCACTGTATACAGCACACCAGGGTATAGGAGGACACAGCACACAGCATAGAGTGATAGGAGACCTATGTAACAGGGATCCTGCCATTATGCACTGTATACAGCACCCCAGGGAATAGGAGGATACACCACACAGCATAGAGTGATAGGGGATCTATGTAACAGGGATCCTGCCATTATACACAGTATACAGCACCCCAGGGAATAGGAGGACACACCTCGCAGCACACAGCATAGAGTGATAGGAGATCTATGTAACAGGGATCCTGCCATTATGCACTGTATACAGCACACCAGGGTATAGGAGGACACAGCACACAGCATAGAGTGATAGGAGACCTATGTAACAGGGATCCTGCCATTATGCACTGTATACAGCACACCAGGGTATAGGAGGACACAGCACACAGCATAGAGGGATCCTACCATTATACACTGTATACAGCACACCAGGGTATAGGAGGATACACCACACAGCATAGAGTGATAGGGGATCTATGTAACAGGGATCCTGCCATTATACACAGTATACAGCACCCCAGGGAATAGGAGGACACACAACACAGCACACAGCATAGAGTGATAGGGGATCTATGTAACAGGGATCCTGCCATTATACACTGTATACAGCACCCCAGGGAATAGGAGAACACACCATGCAGCACACAGCATAGAGGGATCCTACCATTATACACTGTATACAGCACCCCAGGGAATAGGAGGAAACACCACACAGCATAGAGTTATAGGGGATCTATGTAACAGGGATCCTGCCATTATACACTGTATACAGCACCCCAGGGAATAGGAGGACACACCATGCAGCACACAGCCAGGGGGCTTACTGCTGGGGCACTTTAACAGGGGGGATTTTACAGGGGGCTTACCACTGGGAGTACATTTACAAGGGGCTTACTACTAGGGGCACTTTTACAAGGGGCTTACTACTGGGGCACTTTTACAAAGGGCAATTTTACAGGGGGCACTTTTACAAGGGACAATTTTACAGGGGGCTTACTACTGGGAGCACATTTACAGGGGGCTTACTACTGGGGCACTACTACAGGGGTCTTACTACTGGGGGCACTTTTACAGGGGGCATTATTACAGGGGCTGGTATAGACATGTTGCAGAATCTGATGACAATTAAAGAGGCATGTGTGGTGATTTGATGGCATGTGGGGAGGTTGAGGGGTACTGAAAGGGCATGTGTGGTGGTCTATACAAGCTTTCATATATTTTGGTAATGGACGATGGTCTGGCTCCTAAACTTTTAAGATGGCTCCTACATTTTACAAAAATTTGTCGAGCCCTGCTGTATACAGCACCCAAGAGAATAGGAGGACACACCACGCAGCATAGAGTGATAGGAGACCTATGTAACAGGGATCCTGCCATTATACACTGTATACAGCACACCAGGGTATAGGAGGACACACCACGCAGCATAGAGCGATAGATGACCTATGTAACAGGGATCCTGCCATTATACACTGTATACAGCACCCCAGGGAATAGGAGGACACGCCACACAGCATAGAGAGTGATCCTGCCATTATACACTGTATACAGCACACCAGGGAATAGGAGGACACACCACACAGCATAGAGTGATAGGAGATCTATGTAACAGGGATCCTGCCATTATACACTGTATACAGCACCCCAGGGAATAGGAGGACACACCACACAGCATAGAGAGTGATCCTGCCATTATACACTGTATACAGCACACCAGGGAATAGGAGGACACACCACACAGCACACAGCATAGAGTGATAGGAGATCTATGTAACAGGGATCCTGCCATTATACACTGTATACAGCACCCCAGGGAATAGGAGGATACACCACACAGCATAGAGAGATAGTGGATCTATGTAACAGGGTTCCTGCCATTATACACAGTATACAGCACCCCAGGGAATAGGAGGACACACCACACAGCATAGAGAGTGATCCTGCCATTATACACTGTATACAGCACACCAGGGAATAGGAGGACACACCACACAGCATAGAGTGATAGGAGATCTATGTAACAGGGATCCTGCCATTATACACTGTATACAGCACCCCAGGGAATAGGAGGACACACCTCGCAGCACACAGCATAGAGTGATAGGAGATCTATGTAACAGGGATCCTGCCATTATACACTGTATACAGCACACCAGGGAATAGGAGGACACACCACACACCACAGCATAGAGTGATAGGAGATCTATGTAACAGGGATCCTGCCATTATGCACTGTATACAGCACACCAGGGTATAGGAGGACACAGCACACAGCATAGAGGGATCCTACCATTATACACTGTATACAGCACACCAGGGTATAGGAGGATACACCACACAGCATAGAGTGATAGGGGATCTATGTAACAGGGATCCTGCCATTATACACAGTATACAGCACCCCAGGGAATAGGAGGACACACAACACAGCACACAGCATAGAGTGATAGGGGATCTATGTAACAGGGATCCTGCCATTATACACTGTATACAGCACCCCAGGGAATAGGAGGACACACCACACAGCATAGAGTGATAGGAGATCTATGTAACAGGGATCCTGCCATTATACACTGTATACAGCACCCCAGGGAATAGGAGGACACACCTCACAGCACACAGCATAGAGTGATAGGAGACCAATGTAACAGGTATCCTGCCATTATGCACTGTATACAGCACACCAGGGTATAGGAGGACACAGCACACAGCATAGAGGGATCCTACCATTATACACTGTATACAGCACACCAGGGTATAGGAGGATACACCACACAGCATAGAGTGATAGGGGATCTATGTAACAGGGATCCTGCCATTATACACTGTATACAGCACCCCAGGGAATAGGAGAACACACCTCGCAGCACACAGCATAGAGGGATCCTACCATTATACACTGTATACAGCACCCCAGGGATTAGGAGGATACACCACACAGCATAGAGTTATAGGGGATCTATGTAACAGGGATCCTGCCATTATACACTGTATACAGCACCCCAGGGAATAGGAGAACACACCACACAGCATAGAGTGATAGAGGATCTATTTAACAGGGATCCTGCCATTATACACTGTATACAGCACCCCAGGGAATAGGAGGACACACCACACAGCATAGAGTGATAGGAGATCTATGTAACAGGGATCCTGCCATTATACACTGTATACAGCACCCCAGGGAATAGGAGGACACACCTCGCAGCACACAGCATAGAGTGATAGGAGACCAATGTAACAGGTATCCTGCCATTATGCACTGTATACAGCACACCAGGGTATAGGAGGACACAGCACACAGCATAGAGGGATCCTACCATTATACACTGTATACAGCACACCAGGGTATAGGAGGATACACCACACAGCATAGAGTGATAGGGGATCTATGTAACAGGGATCCTGCCATTATACACTGTATACAGCACCCCAGGGAATAGGAGAACACACCTCGCAGCACACAGCATAGAGGGATCCTACCATTATACACTGTATACAGCACCCCAGGGATTAGGAGGATACACCACACAGCATAGAGTTATAGGGGATCTATGTAACAGGGATCCTGCCATTATACACTGTATACAGCACCCCAGGGAATAGGAGAACACACCATGCAGCACACAGCATAGAGTGATCCTGCCATTATACACTGTATACAGCACACCAGGGAATAGGAGGACACACCACACAGCACACAGCATAGAGTGATAGAGGATCTATGTAACAGGGATCCTGCCATTATACACTGTATACAGCACCCCAGGGAATAGGAGAACACACCATGCAGCACACAGCATAGAGGGATCCTACCATTATACACTGTATACAGCACCCCAGGGATTAGGAGGATACACCACACAGCATAGAGTTATAGGGGATCTATGTAACAGGGATCCTGCCATTATACACTGTATACAGCACCCCAGGGAATAGGAGAACACACCATGCAGCACACAGCATAGAGTGATCCTGCCATTATACACTGTATACAGCACACCAGGGAATAGGAGGACACACCACACAGCACACAGCATAGAGTGATAGGGGATCTATGTAACAGGGATCCTGCCATTATACACTGTATACAGCACCCCAGGGAATAGGAGAACACACCATGCAGCACACAGCATAGAGTGATCCTGCCATTATACACTGTATACAGCACACCAGGGAATAGGAGGACACACCATGCAGCACACAGCCAGGGGGCTTACTGCTGGGGCACTTTAACAGGGGGGCACTTTTACAAGGGGTAATTTTGCAGGGGGCTTACCACTGGGAGTACATTTACAAGGGGCTTACTACTGGGGCACTTTTACAAAGGGCAATTTTACAGGGGGCACTTTTACAAGGGACAATTTTACAGGGGGCTTACTACTGGGAGCACATTTACAGGGGGCATTACTACTGGGGCACTATTACAGGGGCTGGTATAGACATGTTGCAGAATCTGATGACAATTAAAGAGGCATGTGTGGTGATTTGATGGCATGTGGGGAGGTTGAGGGGTACTGAAAGGGCATGTGGGGTGGTCTATACAAGCTTTCATATATTTTGGTAATGGACGATGGTCTGGCTCCTAAACTTTTAAGATGGCTCCTACATTTTACAAAAATTTGTCGAGCCCTGCTGTATACAGCACCCAAGAGAATAGGAGGACACACCACGCAGCATAGAGTGATAGGAGACCTATGTAACAGGGATCCTGCCATTATACACTGTATACAGCACACCAGGGTATAGGAGGACACACCACGCAGCATAGCGTTATAGGAGACCTATGTAACAGGGATCCTGCCATTATACACTGTATACAGCACCCCAGGGAATAGGAGGACACACCACGCAGCATAGAGTGATAGGAGACCTATGTAACAGGGATCCTGCCATTATACACTGTATACAGCACCCCAGGGAATAGGAGGACACAGCACACAGCATAGAGGGATCCTGCCATTATGCACTGTATACGGCACACCAGGGTATAGGAGGACACAGCACACAGCATAGAGGGATCCTACCATTATACACTGTATACAGCACACCAGGGAATAGGAGGACACACCACGCAGCATAGAGTGATAGGGGATCTATGTAACAGGGATCCTGCCATTATACACAGTATACAGCACCCCAGGGAATAGGAGGACACACCAAGCAGCATAGAGTGATAGGGGATCTATGTAACAGGGATCCTGCCATTATACACAGTATACAGCACCCCAGGGAATAGGAGGACACACCACGCAGCATAGAGTGATAGGAGACCTGTGTAACAGGGATCCTGTCATTATACACTGTATACAGCACCCCAGGGAATAGGAGAACACACCATGCAGCACACAGCATAGAGGGATCCTACCATTATACACTGTTTACAGCACCCCAGGGAATAGGAGGACACACCACGCAGCATAGAGTGATAGGAGATCTATGTAACAGGGATCCTGCCATTATACACTGTATACAGCACCCCAGGGAATAGGAGGACACACCACGCAGCATAGAGTGATAGGAGACCTATGTAACAGGGATCCTGCCATTATACACTGTATACAGCACCCCAGGGAATAGGAGGACACAGCACACAGCATAGAGGGATCCTGCCATTATGCACTGTATACAGCACACCAGGGTATAGGAGGACACAGCACACAGCATAGAGGGATCCTACCATTATACACTGTATACAGCACACCAGGGTATAGGAGGACACACCACGCAGCATAGAGTGATAGGAGACCTATGTAACAGGGATCCTGCCATTATACACTGTATACAGCACCCCAGGGAATAGGAGGACACACCATGCAGCACACAGCATAGAGGGATCCTGCCATTATGTACTGGCAGTCACGGCTTGCAGCAGCTGTCCCATATTCTGGCCAATGTCATCCAGCAGGTGTGAGCTGCCTGGGCACACATTTCTCCCCAGTTGTAGGCTTACTATATGACATCCTCAAATACTCACTGCATATCATCCAGCTTTCCCAGCAAACGCTCTGCCAGCTGCTTCTCTTTGGATTGCTTTATATAATGGTCTTTGGTCCGATAAGACTCAAGTTCTGTAAGTTCCAGCTCCCCTGGCGTCATACCTAGAACCCGTTTGGTCCTGTGCAAGTAATGAAGAGATATCAGTGGTTACAACAGGGCATTTCAAGATGACACTCATGGTAACAGGGCACCAGGCTTTCCGCTAAGACACCGCAGCAAGAAAGCCTTGACAGGGATTGCTGTCCCCATTCCCTCCCGCTATGTGGAGCTCTGTCTGCGGAATTTAAACAAAGAAACTCCAGGCAGTTATACACAGTCAGTCATTGAAATAATGGTGCACATGTCTATGAATCACGACACCCCCTAGTGACACGCTGACTTTAACAAACGACAGGATATCTAGGTATAAAACACATGCGAGTACCTGAAGTCTTCCAGCTGTCTGCATATCTCTGCAAACTGGTAACTCTGGATTTCCTGCAGGTATTTCTTCAGTGTGTCGTCTTGGATGAGATCTAGCCGTGTGCGATCTGTGGTGGAGACCACTAGCGTTACAAGGCATGTTCCCCTCTTTATACCACCCAAAACCACCCCTTTAATAAACATCCTGCATGGATGCTAGAATACAGTTCCATTTCCACATAGCAATACGAGGGTTATCCTCCAATACACATTTTCATGTACATTCACCTTTATATGGCAACAATATATATAAGTATCATATCTATACAAAATTAACCACCCCCTGTCAGGACTAAAGAAGGTTAAAGTTGTGATGGGGGGGGAGATATTTTCCACTCATTCAGCTGAGGTCATGACTATGAATCCCAGGGACGGACTCTCCCCAGCCTGAAATGGCTGATCACACGGAAACAGCTCTGCCAATGTATGGCGCCACAGAAACATATCTGTGGTTCAGGTTTAGTGACCCTCTAAATTTGCCCCAGACAGAAATTCACCCCTTTGTTTCTTGGTAACAAAAGCTGAAAGAGCGCAAAATTGTAGCATCCAAATACTACTTATTTCCAACATTACTTCTGTGTTCCAAGTTACATCAGGAGTCTGATAGTTCAGGAAATAATTATCCCAAGTTCCAGATTACCAGCGTAACTGGGAGAACAGACATTACATAGGTCAAGGCGGTATTCCGCTATAGGGGTGCCATGTACCCCAAAAAGGTCTCTGGGCATGGTTATAGTCCTCTGAATATAGTTGGGGTGTCTATACACTTGTACAAGAGGCAGCCTCTTGACCCTAGTGCCGGTCTCTAAGGGGTCTATTTACTGAGCCTTGGATGGAGATAAGTGAATGGAGATAAGTACCAGCCACTCAACCCCTAACTGCCATGTCACAGGCTGTGTTTGGAAAACGACAGTTAGGAGCCGGTTGGCTTGTACTTTATCTCTGTCCACTTTATCTCCATCTGGGGCTTAGTAAATAGACCCCTAATCCCATTTGGCCACAGTGAAACGGTCAACCCATTCTGTGCTGGGGCCAAACCGCTAGCTGCTGTTGGACACAATTTGCGCAGCTTGATGATAACCAAGCACGCAAATACATGTACACCGGACACCAGCTAAGACATCCTGTGAAGAGGTTAAAAAAGATCTGATAGCCATTTTGGGCCCATAAGTGACAGAATCTGCAGCTAATTACATCTTATGGTGCATACACACGGTCAGATATGTCAGATGAACGATTTACCAACGATTTGAATGATTTTTGCCTGTATTAAAATGAACAGAATAGTCCAAATCTGACTGCAAACACATCATATGTCAGATATCGTCATCTGATAAGCGGGAACGCGCATTGTTCATCGTTTATCTGACAAACATGTCAGATATGTCAGATATGTACGATTGAACAATTTTTAAAATCGTTATTGTACACATCTGAAGGAAAATCTGACCGTGTGTATGCACCATTAAATGATATAGGGAGCTATTCATGAGAGCTAGGAGATAGATAAAATTGTGAGAGATAAAGTACCAACCAATCAGCTCCTGTCACCTGCACAGGTTGTGCTTGAAAAATGGCACTTAGTAGCTGATTGGTTGGTACTCTAATCTCACAATTCTCTCTCTCTCCAAGCTTCATGAATAGACCCCATAATTGCCAAAGGTCTCAAAACTCTGAGGACTACCCAGATTTCAAAAACAGATCTGTACAAACGTTCCAAGGTCTCAATTCAAATCACTGGCAAAAGTATTCTTTAGGGAATTACACGACGAGAATACCCCTCAGTCATGCTCGACAACCTTTTAAAGACAGACTGCAGTAGACCTCATTGCACAACTGTAGGGTAAGGATGGATTTATAGACTTAAATCACATCACAAAAGAATACTAGTAGCTCACAATCCTGTATTACTGATGTATTCTGTTGAACGACTATGAAAAAAAAAATGCTGATATTACAACCAGACGTCTGGGTATTTTACTGAACATGTGGCATGAGGTGCAGTACCACTTCTGGCTAGAAGGGGTCTCCAATACTGCACAAACAGTTTGCCGTCTACAAAGGGAGGAGACCGGAAAGTAATGTGCTAAAGTTTATCAGCTTCACAACATCTCCTCAGGAAGTCATTTGCCTTTGTGCACCAGAGCAAACTATACACAGGCTGTTCTCACCACAAGAACACAGGGGCTTGTGTTCCAGTCCCACTTACTGCAGCAAAAAAAACCAAAACAGACTTTCAGAGAATCGAACCCAGGCACATATAGTTTCTAAGCAGGCCAGGCTGAGATGCTTACAATATAAGCTTGCAATAGCACTATTCTAGCCCTAGAAGTCCTAATTGCTACAGCATGTGTAGTTTATTGTACAAAAGAATAGCAGATACACTCGTATTGTAATTTGGGCCCAGAAGCAGCCATTTGCAGGACTCTCTTGTCACCTACAACTGATTATAACATGCTGTGCTCTATTCCATTACAGCTGGCAGGAGAGCGGTGTAGCCGAAGCCCAGAAAATAGTGAGGAGTGAGCATTGTTAACCTTAGACCCTTATTTATGAGGGGTGTGCAAGTCGTCAGCTTGTTCACTTCCTTTAAGAAACCAGTTTGGGGGCTCAACAGAAGCCACTGGAGAGCCATGATCTTCTACGACTACAAGAGTGGTCTGCGACACCAGGAGAGTTTCGACAGACTGTGAGGTGCTTTTGAGGAAGAAGCAGTGTCCTGAATCAGTGTTTGAGTGGTTTGAAGAATTTTGGCGCAGGAGATGGTCCCTGGAAGACTAGGAGTGCTGAGGCCGACCTAGGTCTTCCTTCACAAAGGACAATGTTGCTGACATGTGGGTCATAGTTGAGTTGGATGCTAGGGTGACCGTGGCCCAGTTAGAGAGGGAGATAGGCATCTAATCAGGATCAATCTGTACGATACTCCACGAAAAGCTCGGCCTGAGCGAGCTTTCTGCACGCTGGGTGCCCCATCAGCTGACTCGAGAGCAGGAGGAAGCTCAGATGACTTGGAGCAACAACATGCTGGCCAGGTATGATGGCAATTGCTCAAATTCTGTCTGGGAGATCATTAGTGGCGATGAATCCTGGATCTACAATTTCGACCCAGAGACCTAACAGTTGGCCCAGTGGACCCCAGTTGTAGCTGCGCCACCATGGAATTTTTGAAGCGAGTGTAGCGTGGCCAAGCAGATGGTGGCTGTTTTTGTGGGCAAGACTGGTCATGTAGCACTGTACCACTCGTGCAGCAGTGCACCATCACTGGGGACTGGTATGCCAACCAATGGCTGCCACAAGTGCTGGAAGCAATTTCCAGGCGGCATCCGAAAACTCGCGCTCGTGGTGCCCTTATACATCACGACAATGCACCTGCCCGCAAGTCCATGAAAGTGGTGAATTTTCATGCACCATGATGCATTCAGGAACTTGGTCATCCACAGTACAGCCCAAGCGCAAAGTGCATGGGGTTCGTTTTGAGTCACCGGGAGCTGCAATGGAGACCTTCATCCGGCATGTAGAAGACATACCTGCTTCAGAATGGTCCATGCTGCTTCTCCAAGTGGTTTGAGCACATGCAACTTTGCACAGACTCCTCTGGCAAATACTTTAAAAAAATGTAACGTTCACTTTGTTTGTAAATATAGTACCTTTTGTGCATCCGGAAACTAATTGCCCACCCCTCGTACAAGCTAGGCACAGACCCTTAGTTACAAGCTCTGCGTAGTCAGTGTGCGGTTGTAAAATAAGCTGCGCTAAAAAGGTGGAAGGGACAAGGCCTTTAAATAACTGATCTATGCTGTCACATTTTTCAGAAGGTGGGTAACAGGGTCTAACTGTAGGGTTATTAGTGCGTGTCTGGTGTGTAGAGAAAATAATCACAAATATGTGTTTTAATTATTTTGAATGAAGATAAGTTCCCAAACAACATGAAAACCATTGACAGATGCAGTGAATAACATTGATTATGATGGCACCTGTCAAGGGGTGGAGTATACTAGGCAGCAAGTGAACCCTCAGTTCTCGCAGTTGAGGTGTTGGTAGCAGGAAAAATAAGAAAGCGTAAGGATCCGTTAGATATTTACAAGGGCCAAATTGTGATGGTTAGATGACTCGGTCAGAGCTTCTCCATAACAGCAGGACATGTGGAGTGTTCCCGGTATGCAGTGGTTAGTACCTACCAAAAGTGGTCCAAGAAAGGACAAACGGTGAACAAGCAACAGGGTCATGGGCGCCCATGGTTTGGGGAACACGACAGAGTTCAAAATGTTACCTTGGCTTGCAAATTCTCCAGATCTCAATCCAATTGAGTATCTGTGGGATGTGCTGGTAAACCAGGCCCCATCTCTCAACTTACAGGGCTTAAAGAATCTGCTGCTAACGTCTTGGTGCCAGATACCACAGGACACTTTCAGAGGTCTTGTGGAGTCGGCAGGTGAGAGCTGTTTTATAGGCGGCACGAGGGGGGACCAACACAGTATTAGACAGGTCAGTTTTAATGTTAAGGCTGATGGGTATCATTTTTTTTCCAGGAAAGGGGGTCTAAAGATCAAATGACATTATAAATATTACATGAACACAAAAAATCACTTCAATGTTTTGGTGTATAAATTCACCATCATCAGGGATTGCACATTTGTTGCTCATTACTTATCCCTCATTACTTATCCCTGATGAAGGTGTGTATATATACACTGAAACGTTGGAGGGTTTTGCTTTCTTTTATATGTACCGTTTATAATATAATATGATCTTTAAAATCCCAGAGCGCAGTCCTTTTTTTTACTGGATTATCGGATTTCAGTTTTGGACAGAACACCATGGTATTTTCCTACATATAAGTGTGATAAACTAGTATACGGAATTATACTGTGGTGTACTGCTGGACACTTAGCATTAGGGTAATGAAGCTTGCAGGTTGCTATGGGTTACAGCGCATTTGATCAATACCTTAGTAACCCTTACAATTTCCATCAAAACAGGTGCCGTGTTGGACTGTACAGTGGTTCTATATTGGCAGAGGAACTGCTGTAACAGAGGTAGAAAGTTTGCAATTACTCACCCAGGTCAAAGGACACATTAGCCGGAATTTGGACACGCAAGACCTAGTGGGGGGGGGAAGAGAAAAACAGAGACATGTCCTCATTCATTTCCAGAGTTTATATGAATTCCTGTTCCGCTATGAGCTGTAGACATTCAGGAATGTGAAGTCATGGGTGAACAATGCAGCATTCAGCAGCTGTGTATACAAGAACTCCCATCATTGTCTGCGGCAGGATGAGAGATGCAGTACAGAAATCACACGTCTGGCGCACCTGATGCATACACTCACATTCCATGGCCTGAGCCGGCATGCAGCCAATCATTCTACTGGAATCTAGTGATCTCTTCGAGGAATGAGGCACCAGTGCAGCTAACAAAATGGCTGCCTCCACTTCCTGAGCGGGATAATTGCACTTTAAGGTCAACGTTCGATATGGAGGCTGTTAGAAGAGGCATGTTTTGATTAACATAATAAACTATTATTAGGCATAAAAAATTATGCAATGTGAAAGGGTAAACTGTAAAATATAAGTTGTGATAATGGTGTAAAATATTGGCTGTGCCATAACCCAGGGGTCTATTCAGAAATATTCATGCCTCTGTCATCTGTAGCCACCGTGTCACAGGATACTCACGGCTCCCTTCATCAGGAACGTGTTGTAGAAATCCGTAAACGACTTCTTTCCCTCTTTGGGAGACAGGCTCCTTAGGATCTCCACATGCAGGAAGCAGAGCTGCGGATGCACAGGAGGAAAAAGAGGGTTTAGGGGTAAGAATAGCTGTAGCCTAAAGGAAACCTCATCCCATGGCAATTGTCTGTCCAAGTAGGAAAGTGCTGCCACCTGCTGGAGATGTCATGAGTCTATGATAAATTGGCCAATTGTGCCACCTTTACACATCAATAGCACATGTATACAATGCACAGCTGCCTGCTGCAAATCCAGTCACCAACATATCATGCTTAGATAAACTTAAAATGTAAGGTTGCTGGGGAAAAAGACTCCTCCGTCCTTCCCTGGAGCGAATGCCCAGCTCCTAAACAGGTTTGGAAACATATTCTTGCCCAGAGGGAAAGACAAAAATACTTGTACTCTAATCCTCCCTAACTCTGCAAGCAGCCTTGTCCCCTGAACTGTGAAGGACGACATGTGACCACCATAACTGCTGGTTACTCGAAAACAAAATCACCTCACTATTAAATGGTGATATTTTGGCTTCTATATATTTGCACAGATATTTATATAGCTAACATAAATTTACAGTGATTCTCCCAGCCATTCCCATCGGTTCCTGCCCCAGTGGAGCTTACAATCTATATTCATTACCACATGGAAAAACACACACATACACTAGAGTTCATTTAATGTCAGAATGCAAATAACCTACCAGTATTGTTTTTGGATTGTGATTGGAAACTGGAGCTCTTGGAGGGAAACCCACCCAAATACGAGAACATACAAACTCCACATAAATTAGGCCTTTATGTATTTTTCTTTTTTTTCTTACTTTTTATTTCTAAAGCATGGGTTACATTCATGAAGAAACTTTCAAGTGTGGAGTATAGTATATGGGTTATGCATGGAAAACAGATAGGATCAAGGAATGCAAAAAGTAACACCATGCAATTTCTCACTTACCGGTAATGGGCATGGGGGGTACAAAAAGAGGTATAAATGGGGAAGAGAGGGAAACTGTTTGTCACAAGTGGGATAAAGGGGCTTCCAGCTTTGAGTCCAGAAGTGCAGATTTAGGGGGTTTGTGTGTATTGTAGTTTAAATCCTGGCATGCAGGATGTCGGCAGTCCGAATGCCGGCGCGGGCATCCCAACAGTATGTAGTGGGGTTAGGCACTAGGGGGAGGGAGGGTTATGCTGGGTACACATTGGCAGATATATCAGCCCATCAACTGATCAGCCATTATATTGTGTGTGCGTCGGCCAGTGTGTGCCAGCGATATATCTGTGAACAATGTCGTTCATAGACATATCGCGTCGGCTGTGCTGCACAGCCAACCGACCGATTACTTAAAGCAGAGGGCGCAACACGACCCCCGGCCAAACGATGGTTGTTCAGTGTGCATGAACAACCATCTTGCAGATTAGTCGATCTGCAGATATATTGGTTAGGTGTGTACCTAGCTTTAGGGGGGACGGTAAGCAGTGGGGTTAGGGAGAGGGTTAAGCACTAGGTGACAGGGGGTCTGACCGCCAGGATCTCGAGTGCCGGCATGCCTTACCCAACCCATGTGTGCGTGTTTGTGAAGGGTACTTGCATAGCTCACATTATGGGAGAATAGTGTTAGAAGAGGTTGGAACCAGTTGCAGATAAAACCTAGGGATCAATATCTCAGATTTCTCGTCCTTATCATGCAAGTGGCGACTTTTTTCACTTGGCCAAAACAAACCGGTAAAGGATTTCAGGGCAGAAACACGTGGTGAGTACCTTGCTTACAAGTATTTGCCAGTAGGCAGTAAGCACCAGCAAGGATGTGGGAGGCCAATTTAGGCGAGTGGTCATAGACACCTTGAGGTGAAATGGGCCACCTATTGAACAGGGCATGGAAGGAGAAAGTAAAGGAGGACCCTGTCCCAGATGGGTGTAATCTTGGGGCATGGCCACCAATAAAATGTGTAAAAACAAGGTTCCGATCTGCCCGCATCCAGCCCAGCAGGTACAGGAGTAGGAGGGGTACTTTTTGACCAAAGTGGCTCAAGCCCACTTTAACTGGATGAGCAAATGTCAACAAGAGGGGACATTGGAGCCGTTACAGGCCAACAACTGGCAGGGGAACAAGTAAAAGTGTGGGAGACTGGTAAAATAAAAAACTTAAGCAAATAACCATAGAATATGGTGGAGACATGCATTATTATATTCTGAAAATAAAGACTAAAAATAACATTAATTAGTAAAGTGATCATTATTATGTTTATTTTTTTTTTAGGTTCTATGCTTTAATGTAGTAACAAACTTAAGTTTATGTTATTCTTTTTCCTTATAATTTTTTATATTTATGAACTTCTACATTTTGCCCAGTAGCAAGATCTCCATTTGGGATACAGATGGAGTAGAATGTATTGCACATATTGGTGGAAAATCTGTGCTCTCACTCTAGAACTGGAATTAGTTTAGTTTAGTGTTCATACACACTGACCAACCATCATCTGTCTTCTGGCCATGGGTCCCGCTGGCCTGGGGAGTGTCACAAACCCACCCCCCCACGCGGCCTCCGCTGCAAGTGTACGGGCAGTCAGCAGACCACGTGTACACACAGCACGATGGCCCAATATACAGATGTGTCTACATACATCTACAAATAATAAATAACGCGTGAGCTCCCTGTGACTCGGTGGCGCTGAGTGCGTCTTTTTGTGCAACTTTTTAAGTGAGCGACTACGGGTGTATCTGCATGTGAAATGCTACATTACAGTGTCAGCAGCTGTAACGTAGCGTTTCACATGCAGATACACTTGTAGCCGCACATAGAATATAGGCAGGGCTTAAAGTGGTCCAGGAGAGGTGGTGGAGCTCATCTCCCCCGCCTCCTACTCCCACCCCTCCTCTGAGAGGCCAGAACAACTGCGAAAACTGTTAGACACACACACACACACACACACACACACACACACACACACACACACGTGTGTAGGAAACTTTAAAGTGAATGGCTCGGTGCCACTTAGCCCCCCGGAATCCTTGGAGGCCTTTTTATCAGTGTGAAAAACTATTTTAGATGCTTTTTTTTAGCACTCCTGCCATCAGCTGAGTCTATAATGTTAGGTCACTTAAAAAGAAAAAAAAACAAATGTTCTATATCACCAGTGTAACTCTTAATTATTTTGCTGCCATGCCCGAATTTTTCTTATGGGGTCCCCACAAACGAGTCTGTCACTTGGGTGCCCCGTGGTTTTTTTGCAACCACTATGTATCACCTTGGCTTTCTCTGCAATGAGGAATTCAGAGTCCCTAAACAGACAGTGTCTGGAGCCAGTATTCAGTATGCATATGAAAGAACACGTGGTACGGTAGCCACCGGTTTGGGTAGGAATAATATTCAATCTTCATACAAGATAATACATGGTACTGTACGTTTTAGGTTAAAGCAAAATGTGAACTTCCCTGAAAAAACATCCTGGAGAGACATCCTCCTACATCTCTCCAACATTATCCCTCTGCATCTCTACAGTGCCACCCCCCTTACTACTCATCAGTACCATCCCCCTGCATCTCACTAGCTTCATCCCCCTTGTGTCTAAATAGCTTCATCCCTCCTGCATCTCACTAGTTTCATCCCCCCTGCAAATCTCCAACGCCATCCCCCTACCGTCTCTTCAGCACCATCTTCCTGTGTTTCACAAGCATCAGCCCCCCCTGCAACTCTCCAACGCCATCCCCCCACCATCTCTTCAGCACCACCTTCCTGTGTTTCACAAGCATCAGCCCCCCTGCATCTCTCCAATGCCATCCCCCTACCGTCTCTTCAGCACCATCTTCCTGTGTTTCACAAGTATCAGCCCCCCCTGCATCTCACCAATATCATTCTCATGTCTTCACTCCAACACCATCCCCCTGTGTCTCTTCAGCTTACCCCCTTGTTTCCTTCCAACAGTTCCCTGCCCCAGCGTCCCTCACCATCGGCTCCCTGCCCCTGCTGCTCCCTGCCCCTGTGTCTACTCTCCCACCAGCAGCTTATAGCCCCCCCCCCAGGGGCCCTCTAGCAGCAGCTCCCTGCCAATGTGTCTCCTTTCCCACCAGCAGCTTAACCCCGTGTCCCCTAGAAGCAGCTCCCTGCTCCTATCTCACCACTCCCACCAGCAGCTTAACCCCGTGTCCCTCTAGCAGCAGCTCCCTGCTCCTGTGTCTCCTCTCCCACCAGCAGCTCTTTCCCCCCGTGTCCCTCTAGCAGCAGCTCCATGCCCTTGACTCCTCTCCTGCCGGCAGCTTGAGTGACAGGAGGGACGAGCCGCGGGCGGAGGAGGAACATGGAGCCTGAAACCGAGGAGGGAGAGGCACCTGCGGCCAGACATAGTGGCACTCTGTCTGTGGGACTTCTGTGCAGGGACGTAGTGGAACTAGATCCGTCTACCATTAGAGGTGACGGAACCCAGTTCCACCCTGTTCCTGCCCACTTTAACCCCTGAATATAGGCATGCTTCATATCACTTTAATCAGCAGAAGCTGCTTGTGCTACCCATTTGCATCATTGTGTGAATAAGACGCAAGATATATGTGGACACATCTGTATCTGCAGATATATTGGGCATCGTTCGCAGTCATATCGCTGGTACACACTGGCCGATGCACATAAGATATATTGGCCAATCAATTGATCGGCCAATATATCTGCCAGGGTGTATCCAGCATAGCAGTAAGCCGTCTGTTACCTTCCATCGCTCCATTAGGGTAGCTGAACCTATTAGCTATAGAGTACGCCATCTACTAACTAGCGATATAAAAAATAAATAAATCAACAAAAGACAAAGCAATCAGTCTCAAGTCTCAGTGGTGATAACATAATGATCATTCCATACATCAAATATATACATGCACTCCTAGGCACACCACTCCATGATTACTGGATTTTAGCTTTGATATGCAGCTCTGTTAGGGAGATCCAACCAATATGGACAAGTCTTAGTTACTGGTTTTCGGATATAGAACTCAAAATGGAAACACGACCCTTCAGGAGCTCCCATCGCTACAGACCTGTACAGAGCTCAGGATCTTCACTGAAGTTGTAAAAAGACAGCTCAGAGAACGGATCTCAGCGTGCAAACGTTCCACTCATGGAACAGAACCCGGGAGATTACCCATTGTGATACTCCATCTCCTCTGTAGGCTGCACCCTGTGCAGTCCCTGTAGAGCAGGGGTGGGCAATAACTGCAACTGCTATTGAACTACACATCCCAGAATGCCTTGCCAAAGATTTAGCATGCCCCGATAACAAAACTGATGGCAGGGTATGCTGGAATGTGTAGTCCCACAGCAGTTTGCGGGCCACTCATTGCCCACCCCTGCAAGAAAGACTCCTAGTTAGCAAGTGCAGCAGGGAAAGAAAGTCAAACGCTCGCCCTATGATCAAAGCTGTATGTCCCTTCTCTTTACTGGAACTTTATCCCTAAAATATTTTCCATGTATTTCCAATGATGATACTAGAAAAACACACAGAAAGCAAATGACAACCTTTCTACACTCAATGGTCCTTTACATGGCAATCTCGTGTTGATGCACATTTGGGGACAGGGTCGATATATTATTGTACCATTACTTATACAGAAACTCTGACATCGCTCCCCCTCTTGTCTTGATCTCATTAGATTAAGCACAAAACACAAGTCTCCCTTGGTTAGGAGAGCCTGCAGAGGACGGCAAGATTACTTCTCAGACAGAAAGTGCGCTCTGGAGTTTGGCGACCGTTTACACGCAGACCAAGCAGCCATATTGTGGCATAGACCGAGACTTGACAGGCTGTACGGTCATCAATCTAATTCCCTTTGCACCCAAAAATGGTTACCTAATCTGTGGGTGGAAGGTTGAAAACAAAACCAGTATACATGAGAACGCAGCCTGCCAATTTACTAATAGGAATGTATGACGCTGCGGAGGCACTTTTATGACGAAAAGGGGACGCGTCTTATAGACACGCCCCCTTTTCGGGCGCGCGCATAAGGTTGCCCTCTCTAGCTCCGGCACCCTGCCTGCCGCCGGAGCTAGAGTGAACACTACTTTGTGCCACGTACCTCAGTCCCACTCACAATACGGCTGCCTAGACTGTATGTAGGGAAAACTACATGTGTAAAATGAAGGAATTGCTACAGCCCTACAGTGCCAAGAAAAGACCAGCAGTACCTGGTAATTACACAGTAAATAGGTGAATACAGTGTAAACATCCTGTGATAATGTGGTTGGCGATACACGCATGTGTTAGAGATTGGACACACCTGTTGTTATGGAGCTAAACATCTGACAGCAGCATGAAAGAGAGAGAGAGAGAAACATGTAAGCACCAGAGTTTGTCACAGGAACTGACATTTTATACTTCGTCCATATTCATAAAGCACCCGTAACTGTGTAACCAAAGACACCCAGTATGTAACTGCCACCCTATGTCTCCTACCCTATGGTACTAAGGGGTCTATTTACTAAGCAGTGTTAGGAGATTGAGTGAAAAGTGATAAGGTGCCAGCCAATCAGCTTTGCCATCGCAGAGGCTGTGTTTGAAAAAATGACAGTTGGAAGCTGATTGGCTGGCACCTTATCACTTTTGACTCTGTAAATAGACCCATAAATGCAGTAACACAGCCCTGTCTGACCCCCTAGACAAGAAACATTTCCATTTATTAGAAGACCTGGAGCACAATGTAATAGGGCGAGTGTTTAGAAAATGTGAGAGTTTTCTTACACTTTTGTAAACTCAGTGAATGTAATAGAGCCCGAGAACAGAGCTAACTCTCATATTTCACACTAAAAAAACGCTCACAATTTAAACGCTCATCCAGAGGTTTTCCCATTTTGAAGATAGAACTCTATTAATGTGAGAGGTTACTGCAAAACTCTCACATTTTCTGATCGCTCACCCTATTACATTTGGCCCCTGGTCTTCTTTCATCACTGCTAGCTCATTCCTATCTTACCAGTGGGCTTGGATCAAACTGAAGCACAACATGATGCAGAAAGACCATAATATAGGCAGGATGATCTTTTACTTGCTCAATGCTCTGGAAGTAACTGCTCTGGTCGTCCACATTCTGGAGAGACAAGATAATAGACAGGTGAGTGAGATGGTAGATTGGGAGCAGTGAGAGTCATGTGAGTGAGATGGTAGAGGTGGAGCAGTGAGAGTCAGGTGGGTGTTATGGTAGAGGGGGAGCAGTGAGTGTCAGGTGGGTGATATGGTAGAGGGGGAGCAGTGAGTGTCAGGTGGGTGATATGGTAGAGGGGGAGCAGTGAGTGTCAGGTGAGTGAGATGGTAGAGGGGGAGCAGTGAGTGTCAGGTGAGTGAGATGGTAGAGGGGGAGCAGTGAGTCAGGTGAGTGAGATGGTAGGGAGGGGGGTAGTGAGTCAGGTGAGTGAGATGGTAGGGAGGGGGGTAGTGAGTCAGGTGAGTGAGATGGTAGAGGGGGGAGCAGTGAGTCAGGTGAGTGAGATGGTAGAGGGGGGAGCAGTGAGTCAGGTGAGTGAGATGGTAGAGGGGGGAGCAGTGAGTGTCAGGTGAGTGAGATGGTAGAGGGGGAGCAGTGAGTGTCAGGTGAGTGAGATGGTAGGGAGGGGGATCAGTGAGTGTCAGGTGAGTGAGATGGTAGGGAGGGGGGCAGTGAGTCAGGTGAGTGAGATGGTAGGGAGGGGGGCAGTGAGTGTCAGGTGAGTGAGATGGTAGAGGTAGAGCAGTGAGTGTCAGGTGCGTGAGATGGTAGAGGGGGAGAGCAGCGAGTCTGATGAATGTGACAGTAAGTAGTTGAGCAGTGAGTTTATATGAATGACAAGCTAATAGAGACAGTAGTAAAGCCAGGTGAATGCAGACACAGGTTATGTTCATAGAGAGCTAAGCAAATGAACGTAAGCTGAATGTAAAAAGCTTATCTGCCCATCCCATACTCGTCTCCCACCATCACTGACCGGTTCAATATCGTTCTCAAAGTCCTCGTCCTCTGCTCCAATGATGGATGTGGCCCCCATTGCATGGAAACCCTGTGCAGGTACAAAATAGCATATTTCAATGAATCAGAAACATACAACATAAAAAAAAAAAAAAAAAAAAACATATTGTAGTAAATACTAGCACACTACAGGTAATACACCAAGACATCGCTAATCTTATGTAATGGCGATTGCCAATTTGCTTGTGCTCTAGTGACCAACAGAATCAGATCACTGAACAGACCAGTAGGAATAAATTTGTAGTTATGCTCTTAAACCCGTTCCTGAGAAAAGCAACCTAAGCCGAGTAGGAGCCAGACAGCTCCTCAATAGTCATGTGATGGTAGCAACGGAGTTTTGTGCTGTGACCGAGCATACTGGGGGTCAGGCCAAAGCCTCTCTCATCGATATTATCATATGACTAATTGCCAAGGTAAACTCTACATTAATTAACAGCACCTTGAATAAAATAAACAAACAATGGGCGCATCCCACGGTAAAAGGAAGGTAACAATTTATTCTTCTCATTAAAATCCAGCGAGCTTGTCGCATTAGTGATATCAGCCTAATTTGTCTTTTCGGGAGAAAGTTTCCCACGGTCGGACAGGGTTAAGTGCTTCTATATCCTGCAGCTCCTCACGGCCACCGCTCATAATTTTAGAAACACATTTGGAATGGCGACCGCTTTTGTTCTTTCATCTAGAACAATAGTTATATACAACAGAAAAAAGGGACATGGTTTAACTGGTATTTATAACTGACCCTCTACATTTATACAACTTTTGCAAAAGGTTCCATCGGCTCAGTTTATGACCTAACACACATAAATGCTTGCTCATAGGGCAGACTTATAAGTACAGATAAGTAGGACTGGTCCGAGACAATATATGTGTTTATAATATCAAAAGAACGAGGAGAGAGAGGACACAAAAAGAACGTCAATTCCTAAGATAGCAACAAAAATGTTGGGGGGATACTGTGAGGAAAGGAGAGGTCTGTGGACAATGAATACAGTAATGCCTCGTTTCCTACATCATCAGAGTCTGATAAAATTACTTTTTATCCCCGGTGTCACCTTACTAAAAGAACGTGTTTACCCATTTATTAAGGGTATGCTACACAGGCACTCTCTAGGTAATTTTGTGATGTATTCAATATGTGCACTGTCGTGTAACAGTGGCCATAATGTCTACAATAGTTAACCCTGCGTCGGGCGCAGCTGGCCTGACAGGTGCCACAAAGCTGTTCTCGCTCACCTCTCCGCCACAGGGGGGCGCAGCAGCCTGCCCCTCCTAGTACCTTCCTATCTCTAGGTGCTGTTTGAAACCCCCCTAGTCAGTTTTCCCGCCGCCTGCGTGGAGTGCAGTAGTGACCTTCCCGGCCTCTCAGGCTCATTGCGCCCAAACTCGTCCGACTTTGGAAGGTACGGATTTCTTTTTATTTTCTCACAATTTTGTGTATTTTGCTCATTTTATGAATGAAAATTACAAAGGTTGTGGGTATTTTGCGGAAATATGTAGGTTTGTCCAGGGTGGCCTCTTAGGCACACTGCGCCTCTTACAATTAGTATTTTTTGTTTTACTTGCTTTAAAATTAATAAATGTGGTTCTGTGAATCAGATTTCCATATATTCTCTCTTTGTACATCCTAATGAAGGTCACTGATCACTTTAAGAACGTTAGAATTTAGTTAATTAGGTGCTAATGACAATTTTATAACAGGTGCCTGTCGGGCGCACTGCGCCCGAACCTGGGAGTCCTAGAGGTGCGCAGGACGCAGGGTTAAAAGACCAAATTAGCCTGTGGAGCTGCAAGGGTTAATTGGCAGCATAGAGGAGGTCAGGGCGAGCAATTGAAGCATAAATGCACCTTCTCCACAGGGAGTAAAACAGTCACCAACCGTGTGGGGGGGGGGGGGGGAGAAGACACTCGGTTAAGTCTTATCATTTTCCAAACTATCACGATCTGGCTATCATGCCTAATCCACCCACCACTAGCTCCAACACCATGGGAATAATGAAGGAGATATAACCTGTATTTTAGCTGTATTGGTGACTAGGAACAGCACTTCCGTCACCTGTGAACGCTGTACCTGTGAAGAATGCCATCTGTCTGGTGATTGTATATGCACGTCTGTATTGCCGTCTCCAGAATAAACTGCGTTTTGGTTGCAACTATCTGGTTGGGTGATTTAAAAAGAACCCACTAGGACGTGCGCCCACACAGATAAGCACTCTCAATACAGCAGACAACACATTGGAATTACATTTCTGTAGTAATGAAACAGAATGCCTCTAAAACAGAGGTGGGGAAGCTTTTTTTTCTGCCAAGGACCATTTTGATATACAGTATATACACACAACATTAATCGTGGGCCTGGTGCAGGCCACACCCCCTCCGCGTGACATCATACGGGTGCGGGGCCACAATCGCCGGTGATTACAGCAATGCCCGGAGCATCCTGGGGAAGCAGCGGTGTGACTGTCTGCTGCATAGATTCTAGGCACCTTGCTAGCCAGATGAGGCTAGCAGAAAAAAAGCTCCGAGGACCAGACCAAATGATTCCAGGGGGCCTTACACAGCCCCCGGGCAGGAGGTTCCTCATCCCTGCTCCAAAGTGTAACTGTCCCCTGTGCACAATGGGAGAAGCCATTTTGGGGGCTAGGCCAATATTCATGGGAACAAAGCCAATCCATTCACTAGGAACTAATGACAACACCGAATCATGAGCATATTTCATATCTTACAGTTATTGGGGACGCGGTGACACTTGACCTTTAAATGACTGAGGTGTATTTCCTAAATCACTGTCGGTCACTGACAATGGCCATTCCAACAACCAATTTGGTTTAAGTATAAATTGGCTTTCACCAATAAAAAAAAATTAAAAATAATAATCACCTTCTCAAAGTTTATTCCGATCATGGATTAGTTATATTGGGCCAGTCATATTACACAGCCAATAGCTCTCAGACACCGTACTAGTTACACTTAGAGAATACATGAGTGCAGCACCTGGATGGCAGACTATTGTAACAAGGCTGAATGCAGCTGTTATCTCTGATAATGATTTAAGAAAAAGCATTTATATATTTGCAGGGTGTACATTTATGTGCACATTTTCCATTTTAACTTTCTTCCCCCTAAAATAATAGTCCCTCTAGGCGCGCCTGGTCCCATGAGACTCTGCTAGCGCCGGGCGTCTTTTTTTTCCGGATATGCGTCAAAGTGGCAATGTGATGCAAAGAGGACGCACCAGCAGACTGCGCTGAATAATTTGATATGTGACAGTTGTACATCTGTGTGCGAGTCGTAATCATCGTGCCAAGTGCTACGAAGCTGCTTTTTTCCGAACCAAGTACAGTTTTCAGTCTCATTCACACACAGACACAAGTGACGTATATCACATTAATCAGCACAGTCTCCTGGTGCGTCCTACTCGTGTCACATTGCGACTTAAACGCATTTCCGAAGAAAAGGATACAAGAAAGGCGCCCCGGCGCTAGCAGAGTTGCACCTGTCGGCTCACTCAGGCCCAGGCATATAACAGTGCATGGCGTATTGAGTCTAGGGGGTCTACTTACTAAGCAGTGTTAGGAGACAGAGTGAAAACTGATAAGAAAGTGATAAGGTGCCAGCCAATCAGCTCCCAACTGTCATCTCACAGGCTGTGTTTGAAAAATGACAGGAGCTGATTGGCTGGCACCTTATCACTTTTCACTCTGCTCATCTAAGGATCTATTTACTAAGCAGTGTTAGGAGACAAAGACACATCTGTATAAAGAGATAGATGAATATACATACACCTCACCTCAGAAGCTAGAAGGAGAACGCCGGTTTTAGGAATTTATGCTAATTAGCCCCTCCCACCCTTCAAAAACAAGTGGCGTAATCCCCCGAGATGAGGACACACACTAGACCGGCAGCCGCAGGTTTTCCAAGCAGAATGGTGAGAGGCAGAGTGACAGCAAATGCAGCTCAGTGAAAGGTCACCAAAGCAGCCTATTGGAACGACCGCTGCAGATTGTGTGATCCACCAAAATGATTGGTCCTTGTGCATAAATAGTGGCATTAATAAGTGAGCTCACAAGATGTTCGGTAAGGAAGAATAGCCGGCAACATCAAGGACACACAAATATGCAAATTACAAATCAAATAGTGTACACATCTACATGACAGAAGGCACAACTAGGCGTCACTATGTAACATCAGGTGCAGCAACGACTGGCTCATGATCTGAGGGGTAGAAAGTTGCCACTGTATAATGCCCCGCTGGCATTACAAGAACACAGGTGGGCAAAGAGGCAATCATATTACAGTACAATAGTATCATCATTTACAGTTCTGAATTAGCGACCAATATAACATAGATAGATAAACCTCCGAAAGTGCCTACAATGGGCACGTGAGTATCGGAACTGGACTATGGAGCAATGGCAGAAGGTGGCCTGGTCTGATGAATCATGTTTTCCTTTAAGTCATGTGGATAGCCGGGTGCATGTGCATCGTTTACCTGGGAAAGAGATGGAACCAGGATGCACTATGGCAAGAGAGCAAGCCAGCGGAGCCAGTGTGATGCTCTGGGCAATGTTCTGCTGGGAAATCATCAGTCCTGGCATTTATGTGGATGTTACTATGACACGTACCACCTTCCTAAACATTGTTGCAGACCAAGTACAGCCCTTCATAGCAACGGTATACCCTGATGGCAGTGGTCTCTTTCAGCAGGATAATGCGCCCGGCCACACCGCAAATATTGGTCAGGAATGGTTTGAAGAACATGACAAAGAGTTCAAGGTGTTGACTTGGCCTCCAAACTCCCCAGATCTCAATCCGATCGATCATCTGTGGGATGTGGTGGAAAAACATGTCCGAGCCATGGAGACCCCACCTCGCAACTTACAGTATCTGCTGATAACGTCTTAGTACCAGATACCACAAGACAAACAGTACGATCCAAAATCCGTTTGTCTATGTTGTGTTATCCAATTCTTGAATGCTCAGAAAGGGAGACCCGTCGAATCTTATTGTCACATACAGCAGATGTATGGCGATATGGTAATGAGCGAAAGTAATGTGAGAAAGTGATGTGAAATGCTCAATAATGGACGAAAAAACGTGCTTGACGAAGACTGAACGGGACGCCCCCATCGCTTGTCACAGTTTCGGTTGGGAAGTTTTTGATCATTCACCCTATAGTCCGGACCTTGCACCATCTCACAGTTGTGACATGTGAACAGCCGGCCAAGGACATCATAGGCTGTATGATCAGCAAAACACGGGGGCACAGTAGAGAAGAGTGCTGAATCTCAGCGCTGAGGTCATGGGCTCAATTCCAAACAGTGTGTGATATATGTGTGGAGTTTGCATGTACCCCGTGTTTTTCTGCGTTTCATCCAGGTGCTCTGGTCTTTTCCTAATATGTGTAGGGACTGATACGAATAATTCAATATTCCATGTACTGCGCTACATAATACGGTGACACCATACTGATAAATGATAATAAAACACTACAAATACATGACCACATGCTATCAGCAGTCATAAGGTTACTCACCCCATAATGCGCATCTTCTTGATCCATCTTAATTACCTATGAGATGGGTCGTGCCAGAGAGTGACCTGAAAGTAAAATAATTAGGTTTATTTAAATTTATACTACTTAAAAAATAAACATCATCCCTTAATCTGTAAGGCTCCACACGTTATGCAGCCTAAAAACCACACTAATTAAACATAATAATAATAATAATGTAAAAAAAAAAACATACAAGTACAAACACAAATGATGTAAGTACGAGTAGCACATGCTCAAGTACACATTCTGTGAGAACAAGTTGAACATAAAATAGTAAGACTCGCACAAACAAAAGTTAAACATAAAACATAACAGGTACAAATAGACAAAGTTACAGACAACAGATAGAAGGTAGAGCAGGCCCCACTTGAGACAGTTTAGTGTATTATATATTTTATTATTATTATTCTTTCCCATCCCTGTGAATTCTTGCAAAGCTACAATACCCATATGCCAGGTCAGCCAGTGGCTTGCAGAGCGCGCTATGTGACGCTGGGAAGTGAAACCTAATTCTCCGCCATGTGTAGCAATTGCCAGACACCTGCGCTGGGTTCCTGTATGGGGCGCAGATGTTGTGGGGATCTTCAGAGAATGAGAGAGACCGCGATTTGTCCATGACGTGTTAGGAGTGACAGACCGGTTACAATATAGAGGTGCTAATCCGGACCCTGGCGTATCCCTTGGACCACATGATACAGAACGCTGAGTGGGGCGTGAGAGGTGATGAGGGCGGATTGGAGAAGGGATGACTGAGCAGAATCTCCTGCACACTGATGCCCTGCAGGGACTGTGCAGGAGGCAGGGAGTGGAATCCCAGGTATGCAAGGAGACAAAATTCTACAACAACTCCCCACCCTCCCTTCATCACATACACACACCCATGGTTAGGTGGCACTGGCTTTAGGATAATAACTCCCCCCCCATATCCCGCCGGCACATGCAGAATACCAGCTGCTGTGTGTGCTGGAGGGAGGGTATATCTGGAATGTGCAGTCTAATCCCTGTCTCTGTTACATACAGCCTGTTCAATGACCTCTCATGCCAATACTAACCCCTCGTGTCCTGGCGGTGCCTACATTAGCTCATAGACTGAGAGACAGTAAAACAACAACTCCTCCTAGGGCACAAACCTCATTAGCTAGATTTATATATCCACGGAAAAATACCGTAAAAAAAAACAAAACAACAAAAAAACAAAAACAAAAAAAACATCCCAAAATAAGCAGGAGCCTTCCTCTGCAACAAGCTCCTGATGGCTGGAGGCTTTTCACAACTGCACGGTGGAATGTTCAATTAAAAATAATACGCACTCCCTATTGTTTCCACTTCGGAAAGGTTTATTAAAATTGGTGCGTAATGAATTCTGCACAAAATCCCCTTTTCATCCAGCATTTATCACGGTGAGACACCAGGGCAGTGCTACCTAGAGAACAAGGGATCACAGTAACACAAGTCTCATAATGCTCTGATGGAAAAAATTGCCACATTTAAAACCTGGTACACCGAATCCTGCCTTTAAAGGGGTGCCAGCTGCTTACACAAGGTGGAAAATGCCATTTCCTTGGCTGAATTGATATTCATGCAACGGCTGCTCTGCTCTTTGCAAGTGACATCATCGATTCACAGATTTTGGAGGCCTAAGATTTTGTCAGAAGAAATCTGAGTGCACTAGTAACCAGTGCAACCAATGGAAGCACAGGCACAATCTCAGCAACATAATGTGTCCTGTTCCTTGGGGCTCTGTAGAACATATATGCTCATCGCCCGTGCATGCACAGACACATCCACGCCATGGGTGCACACACGGTGTACTCACACACACATGCAGTCATTGCCTGACTACAGTAAAACTATGGCAGCTATGCAGCAGGCCAGCTGCAGATAAGGCTGGAATACCCAGGTATGTGCCCAGCCCCCCACCAGACTCATGTACAGTCCTTCTGTCTGCTCTACTGGTGCCCCCCTCCCTCAACTGGCAGCCTGCCAAAGATCTCCACACATGTTAAATGCACAAACACAGCCGTGGCAACGTGACCTACACAGTGTGATACTAGCAGGGTACAGGAGGCAACAAATGGGATGGGGATCATTGCACAACAGGCAATGATCAGTGGCACCTTCGCCGAAAGTGCTTTTATTTTATTAATAAGAGCATAGTCAGCGCTGAATACCCATTGCTACTTCATTCCATCTTTATAGTTACACATGTGATGTTGGTGCATACTGTAGTAGCACTGCACAAGCTATACCTGGGGCATTTAGGTTTACGTTTAGTCCAGTTGCTCTCAAAGTTTCTTGAATCATGGCGCCCTAGAGCAGGGGTGGGGAACCTTTTTTCTGCAGAGGGCCATTTTGATATATTTAACATTATTTGCGGGCCTGGTGCTGGCCACGCCCCTTCCGTATGACATCACACAGGGGCGGGGTCACAATTGCCGATGATTACAGCAATGCGGAGGATGCTCCGGGGAGCTGTAAGGGCAGTGGTATGACCGTCTGAAGTGCCCTAAGGATGCTCCAGGTGGCACTGCTGCATAGATTCTGGCTGCACGGTGCCATTCTAGGTACCCTGCTAGCCAGATGCGGCTAACAGTAAAAAGCTCAGAGGGCCAGACCAAATGATTCCGAGGGCCTTATAGGGCCCCTGGGCGTGAAGTTCCCCATCCCTGCCCTAGAGTATCAGCATATTTTTCACGACACCCCTAGGCCAAAAGTTTCGTAAGGAGAACTTCATGCAAAAATATTAAAGGGCCTCATTTATCAATTAATAAATCAATTTCGTCAATTTATCAACAATTTACTGGTTGCATATGATAAATGGTGCTCCAGCCAAACAGCTCCCAACTGTCATCTTTCAAAGAGACGACAGCTAGGAGCTGATTGGCTGGAGCCCCATTATCATATGCAATGCGTTTTAAAACTCGTTGCGTATGATAAAACTCATTGATAAATGGGCACCTAAATGAAGTACATTGTGCTTACATGTCATCCTTCGGTTCAGTTATGTGATGGTAGACAGGATTCTGCTTCCGTTTGTCACATATTTTATGATTGACAGCCACCAGGCACAGGTTCTTGCCTATCACATTAGAGGTGAATCGCCCCAGGAAGGAGTTCCCGGAGCTATTCAATTGACGGTACTGTTAAGTCTGACAAAAAGATTTCAGCTTGCGACATCCTGTGGTGCGAGCAGAAATCCAACTTCAGTGTTAGCACCGGCTTAGCGAGGTGCTAATAGTCTTGCAGCTGGCACTTTAGTTGGAGAATGCCAATTAGTGCAACTAAACACCAAGCTGAAGGCGTGGTAACCGGCATTCTCTGATTTAAGTGGTTCTAGTTGGACTTAACAGCTCAGTCAATTGACCAAAAATAATTTGTTTTGGTACTGTACCCCCAACCATGAAAAGGGGGCGTGGCCTTGAGACACACACCCCCTTCTTCACTGTATGGAGCATGCCCAGCACTTGCGGAGATGCTGGGCTGCCCCCAAGCACTCCCCGCACTGCGGTCCGCGGGTGGGAATGGCTGTTGGAGCGCTGTACTGTCATAAGAGCAGGGTGCCTTTTAGCACTTTCAAATTGGGTAGGGTGCGGCACCCTGCTAAAACAGCCTAGCGAGAACACTAAATGAGATACAAGGCGCGTTAACATCTGCCACTATTTCCAATGGCTAAATCGTAACCTTATAAGCCACAGCCAAGCTACTTTTCAACTGTGTAAAAGACAATTCCTAATGCTGGATACACACTAGATGATAGGCCATCCGATCCGACAGATCGGAGTGACCTATCGGGCACATCGTCTAGTGTGTACCCACGATGACGCTGCTGATGCGCGATCCCGCGGGTCGTCAGCGATATTCTCCGGATACGTCGCTAGTGAGGGCGATGCTGCCGAATGCAGCATCGCCCCAGCCATCACTCCTTACATTGGCGAGTGTATATGCACTTGCCTATGTCGGCTCCCCCACGGGGTCCGGTCACTGAAGAGGTCGGGCTAGGTGCACATAGTCCCATGCCAAGCCGTCTCATTACACTACAGCTCTGACAGGGGTATTGAAATAAAAATGACAATAATATTTAACTAATGTCCAATCTTCATTATAACACAGATCAGAAAGTGACAGGTCCTCGAATTTCCCTTTCCCTAAACAAGACCTGTATAATATCACAGATTTGGCGACTGACAGGTAATCCACATTTGTAAGCTTGGCTGCAGTATAACGTACAGATCTCGTTGGGGTGACTATATAAATATTTATAGTGTAACTAGGGAGTCCTGCTCATTATTGCTGTGCTCTGGGGTAAGCCAGCTGTTTGTTTTGACACAGGTTATAAAATGCGGCATGACAGATAGCCAAATAGGTGCACGCGAGAAGCTGTCAGGTGGGAACAGGTAGCTTCAGACAGGCAGGCAAACAAGGCGTACACACAGCACACGGAAGCAGAAAACACAGTCTAACCCCTAAGACAGGCTCCAATATAGATAGATCTATAATATATATAGGTATTTTTCTGGAAAAATAGCTTAAAGAACCGGGGGTGGAGCTATAGAAAAACATACATACACATATATTATTACCAGTTATTTATATAGCGCACACATATTCCGCTGCGCTTTACAGAGAATCAGTCCCTACCCCAGTGGAGCTTACACTCTATATTCCCCATCACATGCTCACACACATACACACTAGGGTTAATTTATGTTTGGAGCCAATTAATTTACCAGTATATTTTTGGAGTGAGGGAGGAAACTGGAGTACCCGGAGGAAACCCACACAAGCACAGGGAGAATATACAAACTCACACACACACTGTATATGTACACACAAATATACCCAACATAGGTTGTCTTTGTTCTCTTGGGGAAAGGGATACAGTCCCTGAAATGTAGACTGCCAATAAACACCCTGGTTTGAATGAAACTTTGGGTCTTCGGTGCTAATCTTTAAACATTGAAATTTTCTATTGTAATAACATTCATACGGATGTATCTAGTGTGTATCATGGATATGGCTATGTAGATGGTGCTTTTTGTACAGTTTTTGGGATATATGTTCGTGGTACACGGATGAAACAGATTTGTTGATATATTACTATAGAAACGGTGGAAGTGTCAGTTGATCGGGATGCCTGGTGGGCGCTCTGCATGACGTCCTGTGCGCTGCAACGCCATGGAGATGGAGCGAGATGCAAATATATATATATATTATACATACATACAAATGGGATGTAGTCAGGATGCCGGCGGCCGGAATGCCGACCACCAGTATTCCGACACTGGAAGCCCGGCACGGGACTAAAGATAGGCGTCTAAATACTGACGCCTATCATTAGTCCAACGCAAATTCCCGAACGCAGGTAACCCGGACAACGGGAGCTGTTAGCCGTGAGGAGGGGGGGTGTTAGGTTTAGGCACCCTTCCCCGGGAGGTTTAGGGATAGGTACACCCAAAAGAGGGTAAGGTTTAGGGTGCAAGGAAGGGGGGTAGGGTTAGGCACCATGCGCAGACTTAGGGTGAGGCACCACCCCCGGAGTCTTAGGGTTAGGCATCCCAAAGGGAGGTTTAGGGTTAGGGTTAACTATACATACCAGCCGGCATCTGGATTTTCTGCTGTCAGGCTTCCAGTGTCGGGATTTGAACCGGCGGCTTTTAAGCCGTCGGTATTTCATACCCAACATGTATGTATGTATGTATGTATGTATATTACACACACACACAGTATATATGCTATGCTGGTTATTGTGAAGCTCATACATCGATGTGTCTGAACCTGCGGTTGCACTGCCATAGTCTTCTTTGTTTGGTCACAGCGAGTGGAAGATCTTCGTACGTTTTGTCATGGCGGATGAGGAAGACGTGTCTGTGAGATTACGTCAGAGATGTATGAATGAATTTTGCCGACGTCACATGTTCTTCCCATCGGAGGCTACATGTCCGCCGACAATAAGGACACGTGATGTTATTGAGGGTATGCCAGGTTGTGCAGCTTGGGCCCTTCACCGTGCAGGGGCAGGTGTCAGGCTGGAGGGCAGAGATCCCTCCCCCTGTATAAAAGCACAGACAGTATCTAGGAGCTGTATAAAAAAACAAAAAAACAAAACTGTGGTGCCAGCAAGTGGGGACACTGTATAAAAGATAAATTCTAAGGTGCCAGCACTAAATAACCTGATGCTGATTTCACTAGTGGGACCAGATCCTACAGACTTTGCTTATGGAAAAGCTGCAGACGACTGGGACTCTAAGGAGAAGAGATTTAATACATAAAATGTTATTTCAAGTCTAAATCATCATAAGGTCAGGATTCAGAACATTTTATTATTGCGAAGGCCCCCACCCAGCTTCTTGATGCCACCCGGCTGCTGTATTATAACAAATAAATACATTATATATATATATATATATATATATACACATATATACACATGCTTTTCAAAAAAGTGTTAAGAATAAACTATTATCAATTTACACAATGCTAAGTGAATGAACAGTAAAGAAATCTGAACCAGATCAATAATTGGTGTGACCACCCTTTGCCTTCAAAACAGCATCAATTATTCTAGGTACACTTGCACACAGTTTTTGAAGGAACTCGGCAGGGAGGTTGTTCCATACTTCTTGGAGAACTAACCACAGATCTTCTGTGGATGTAGGCTTGCTCAAACCCTTCTGTCTCTTCATGTAATCCCAGACAGATTCGATGTTAAGATTAGGGCTCTGTTTGGGCCATATCATCACTTCCAGGACTCCTTGTTCTTCTTTACGCTGAAGATAGTTCTTAATGACATTGGCTGTATATTTGGGGTCGTTGTCCCACTGCAGAATAAATTTGGAGAAATCAGACGCTTTCCTGATAGTATTGCATTATGGATAAGTACCTGCCTGTATTTCTCAGCATTGAGGACACCATTAATTCTGACCAAATCCAAACTCCATTTGCTGAAATTCAGCTCCAAACTTACAAGGAACCTCCACCATGCTTCACTGTTGCCTGCAGACACTCATTATTGTACCACTCTCCAGCTCACAAACTGCCTTCTGTTACAGCCAAATATTTAAAATTTTGACTCATCAGTCCAGAGCACCTGCTGCCATTTTCCTGCAGCCCAGTTCCTATGTTTTCGTGCATAGTTGAGTCGCGTGGCCTTGTTTTCATGTTGAAGGTATGGCTTTTTGGCCGCAATTCTTCCATGAAGACCACTTCTGGCCAGACTTCTCCGAACAGTAGATGGGTGTACCTGGGTCCTACTGATTTCTGCCTGTTCTGAGCTGATGACACTGCTAAACATCTTCCTATTTCGAAGGGAAGCAAGCATGATGTGTCTTTTATCTGATGCACTAAGTTTCCTTAGCCGACCACTGTGTCCTCAACGTTGCCCGTTTCTTTGAGCTTCTTCAAAAGAGCTTGGACATCACATCTTGAAACCCCAGTCTGCTTTTAAATCTCTGCCTGGAAGAGACCTTGTTGATACAGTATAACTACCTTGTGTCTAGCTGCTGTGCTCAGTCTTGCCATGGTGTATGGCCTGTGACATGAAACAGTCTTCCACAACCTCACATTTGTAGCAGAGCTTGGCTGTTTCCTATCCATTTTTACGCCACCTACACAGCTGTTTCTGTTTCAGTTAATGACTGTTTCAACCTACATATGAAAATAATGATCATTATCACTTGTTTGGTATGATTTGTTAATCATACACCTGACTATAATCCTACAAAATCACTGACTTTGTGCAAGTGTACCTAGAAGAATTTATGCTGTTTTGAAGGCAAAGGGTGGTCACACCAAATATTGATTTGATTTATATTTCTCTTCTGCTGATTCACTTTGCATTTTGTTAATTGATAAAAAATAAAAATATTAACACTTCTATTTTTGAAAGCATTCTTACTTTGCAGCATTTTTTCCCACAGTATTTTATTTGAATCTCAAAACATGTGCTTGTATTTATATCAACTTGTGCAAATACAATTGCAATGCACATTTTGGAGAGGGCTTTCGGATATGAAATTAAACAAGTATAGAACACACAGGAGTCTAAGTTTTGAGGGAATGTATACTACACATTACAGACTGCCAGTGGCCCAAGTCTGGGCAGCAACGGAGGCTGATGAGACACCATGTAATAGCGAATGGCAAGATCTGTTTATACTCAATACAATGTTCACATTATGAGTTTAAAAATTAGAGGGACTTAAATGTTGCGCTCATAGGAACATTATATTATTTTTCTGACTGCCTACAAAAAAACAAAATAAAAACAAAAACATATACATATTAGAACCTCACTATTGTTGTAGTTTGGGTCAGAGAATCACCTACTGGCACTGCACTAGATGGCACTGCTTGTCAAACCCCGCTGGATATCAGTGACTAGCAATACCGCTTTGAAATTTTTCTGAACGGACCTTAAAAAGCGCCTAGGTGAAAGGAAGAGCATTAAATGTGAGTGCACCACATTTTTGTCGTATTGACTATTTCTGATCAGATATCAGCTCTCCTTTTACCAAAAACTTTGGATGATTTAATATAAATGCACATACTACCTGCGTTTGATATCTAGTACCTCTTTTCCACCAAAATCCCGGGTCCGACCTGGGTTTTTAGACATGGTTCCAACCCAGGTCAGACCCCATTTACACAGCACCATCGATCTGGGTTACTCCCAGGACAGCCCTGTTCACACTAAACCCAGGTCTGTCCTGCTAAATCTGTGAGATCATAAAAAGTGGGAGGTGAAAGCTCCACAACCACCAATCAGCTCATTTTAGGCATGACCCAGGTCGGATAACCCGGGTCGCGCCGTTTACACTGCACCATTACCCGGGTCCATCCTGGGTCCAACCCTGGTAACTATCTGGGTTGGATTGCCGGGTCACTTGACCAGGGTTATTTTTCAGGGACCCTTTTACACTGAGCTGCAATCCCTGGTTGACCCAGCAAAAAAAACAGGTTCTAGCTCTGGTGTAAAAGGGGTATAATACTATTTAAACATGGTCAGTCCAGTTATGATCAATATTCCGGTTAATTACCTAAAAACATTTATTTTATTGAAATCTGCTATACAATACAACCTGAGGCACTGGCGTGTCAGAGTCCAAAGATTCTAATTGTGGGTTGGAAAACGTTTCTGGTCACGTATACCAAGTATTTGATAAATACCTGCATTATTAATGTTGCAAAACAAAAAATACAATGTTATAATTTGTTTCGATATAAACGAACACCTCTTGAAAGGGTATTGTTGGAACTTTTATAGACTCATTTGTATCCTATGTTTGTCTGTCTATAGATACATATGACAGCTACAAAGGAATAAGCATTTATTTTACTAAAATTGTCTTTTAGCAGCAAAATCACACTATTGATTAGATATTTCAGGTTTTATACGTTTGTCTGGTATCACTAGGTTGTTCTGGTGAATGTTTTTTACATATATTTTTTTTAATTAAATTGCTGAATATTAGCTAAATATACGGACAGTGCTTCATTATTCTATATATCCTTCTTGTTGCATTATTGATATGTAAGGTATATAACCTATCTTGAAGCAGCAGTCTAATTTAGAATTAAAAACAGCTGTGGGATTAGTCTACTCCTTGTTATATCCAGCGCTAGACTGTGCTCTCCTCCGCTTGTCAAACAAGATGGCATTAGTGGAAGTAAACAAGCACTTGTGCTGGTGGTCACTGGAAGACACCAATGTATGGACTTGTGGTGAACGCAGGTTAGGGGTGTCGGCATACTCAGAACAAATTCACCGCAACAGAAATTATTCCGACCACATATACATACTTTTAATAGCATTAACAAAAATGCTAGTAAAACCAAGTATTAAGGTGCTAGTGAGTAAGGGGCTTCATATATAAAAGTTAGTGACTTGTGATCTGAAACAGAAATAATTAAAAGAAAGGCAATATTGCCCCACATGTCCATACAAAATAGGAACAATACATTGAAGTACCAAAAGTCATAGGATGCCTAGTATCGTGTAGAACCTTCTTAAAGCCCAGCGAAGTGCAGCATCTCAACGTGGTATCGATTCCAGTGGACAGAAGACCTCTGGAGAGATGTTGACCCATGCTGCCTGGATAGCTTCCCACAGCTCCCTGATATTTGTAGGAGCAGGATCTTGGGAGCGAATGGACCTCTCCACCACGTCCCATAAATGCTCGCTGCCACACAATTAATCAAAACTCTCCAGAATGCTCCTCGAAGCAATTCTGGACAACTTGGGACCAATGACACTGTGAGGGCACATGAATTCTATGAAACGCTGCAAATGGTCATCTGGCAATGCAACGTAGTTACCGGTAAATAACGTGTTCAGACCAACCCATGCCACGTGAACACAGCTCACACCATTATGGAACCACCACCAGCCTCCACGGTGCCTTGTTGACAACGTCCATGGCTTCATGGAGTCTGCGTCACTCTTGGACCCTACCATCAGCCCGAAACAACTAGAACAGAGACTCATCGAACCAGGCCACATGTTGCTAGTCCTCCAGGATCTAATTAGTGATGTCACAAGTCCAGGTGAGGCACTGGGTCTTCTGCTTCCATATTCCATGGAAGTTAAAGAACGCTACACTGACCTGCTGGATATGCATTCTGGTACCTCCTGCATTGAATGTGGATGTGCTCTAAGCCTGTGTAGATTGTCTGTTACCACGGACAATTCTGGGCAGACACCGCTGGTCACAAATCATTAAGCACTCGTGGTTGGCCACTGCGCTGCCCACAGTGGGAGTTAAGTTCTTCAATGAAGTATTACCGATACACATGTATTAGCGTAGATTGAGGAACGTTTTGGCAGGTCAGTGTATAGCACTAGTCACTTTTACACATTCTTGCAGGGAGACCATATTCATTTTAGATAAGTGCACAAGTCACTATTTCACAGTTTCCCAAACTCTGTCATTAGAATCCAGGTTTTAAGGATATCCATGCTGGAGTCCAGATGGTTAAATCAAATAGACTGAGGTGCTAATTAAGTAACCTGTCCTCAAGCCTGGATGTGCTTGAAACCTGGACTGTAATGGCGGTGTTTGGGAACCTTATGTACTTTTCATACAGAAGGAAAATGATGCCAATATTCCCTAAACTGCAGTAAGTGAAATGCAAAATGGTGGTAAATGAATGACGTAAAAGTGTTTATATGGAGTTTTTACCACAGTTTTAAAGAGGACTTTATCTCTGCACTCCAATTTTATAACCGCCTACAAATGGTGGCCCTTCCGTCAACTTACATTAAAAGGCAGCCATTTTGTGCAATAACCCAATATGACACTAAAAGTTATCAATGCACTAGGCTGACATCACTTGAGAAAAATAGATTTTGCTCACAAACTTGCTGCCTTTAGTGTGAACTGGTGCTTCCACCCTGCTTGCTAGACTGGCTGAGGGAAAATGAAAGCAGACCTGTCACACACACAAAAAAACTGCACATTAAACAGATGTCTGAGCAGACATCACATAATGTTTACATTTAGTGTGTGTTCTAGGCATATAGTTTCACATGTCGGCATGAAGTTAACCATCTTCTGTGCTCAGTACATATCACACAATCACATTGCCACCGGAAATCCAGCCATCTCCAACAGTTAATTGAAGGGATAGCTAATAAATGAATAACACAGGAAAAGGGCACAAGGGCATATATATATATAATAAAAATCGGGAGGTGCACAACAGTGAAGTATTAAACACTATTACTTATAATTAGGGGTGTGCACCGGCCACTTTTCGTGTTTTGTGTTTTGGTTTTGGATCTGGATCTTTCTTCGTGTTTTGGATCTGGATTGGTTTTGCCAAAACCACCCTTCCGTGTTTTGGGTTCTGGGTTTTGTGTTTTGGATCTGTATTTTTTTGAAAAAAAGCATAAAAACAGCTAAAATCACAGAATTTGTAGGTTTTTCTGCTCCTATGCTATTATTAACCTCAATAACCTTAATTTCCACTCATTTCCAGTCTATTCTGAACACCTCACACCTCACAATAGTGTTTTTATGTCCAAAAGGTTGCACCGAGGTAGCTGGATGACTATGCTAAGCGACACGAGTGGGCGGCACCAACACGTGACCCATCTAGGAGTGACACTGCAGTGGCAGGCAGGATGGCAGTTAGAAAAACTAGGCCCCAAACTGTACATAATGCAAAGAAAAAAAGAGGTGCAAGATGGAATTGTCCTTGGGCCCTCCCACCCACCCTTATGTTGTATAAACAGGACATGCACACTTTAACAAATCAATCATTTCAGCGCCAGGGTCTGCCACACAACTGTGGCTGAAATGATTGGTTCGTTTGGGCCCCCACAAAACAAGCTGGCAATTAATGTGTCCCTGCACAAACTGGCTCTACGGAGGCAAGATGTCATCCTCATCCTCCTCATCCACCGATTCCTCACCCTCTTCAGTGTGTACATCCTCATCCTCACAAAGTATTAACTCGTCCCCACTTGAATCCACCACCACAGGTCCCTCTGTACCTTCTGGAGGCTGGTCTCCCTGGAAGAGCTGATAATTCATTTTGATGAACATCATCTTCTCCACATTCTGTGGAAGCAACCTCCTACGCCTTTCGCTGACAAGGTTCCCGGCTGCACTAAACACTCTTTCGGAGTACACACTGGAGGGGGGGCAACTCAGGTAAAATAGAGCCAGTTTGTACAGGGGCCTCCAAATTGCCTCTTTTTCCTGCCAGTACAGGTATGGACTGTCTGACATGCCTACTTGGATGCTGTCACCGATGTAATCCTCCACCATTCTGTCAATGGTGACAGTATCATATGCAGTGACAGTAGACATGTCAGAAATTGTTGCCAGGTCCTTCAGTCCGGACCAGATGTCCAAACTTGGTCCTGCCTGCCCTGCATCACCGCCAGCGGGTTGCTTAGGATACCTAAGTTTTTTCCTGGCAGCCCCAATTGCGGGAGAAAATGAAGAAGGAGCCGTTGACGTGTCACGTTCCGCTTCAGCTGACAGTGTGTTCACCAGCAGGTCTTTGCACCTCTGCAGGCTTGTGTCGGCCGGAAAGAGAGACACCACATAGGCTTTAAACCTAGGATCGAGCACGGTGGCCAAAATGTAGTGGTCTGATTTCAACAGATTGACCACCCTGGAATCCTGGCAAAGCGAATGAAGGGCTTCATCCACAAGTCCCACATGCCGAGCGGAATCGCTCCGTCTTAGCTCCTCCTTCACTTTCTCCAGCTGCTTCTGCAAAAGCCTGATGAGGGGAATGACCTGACTCAAGCTGGCAGTGTCTGAACTGACTTCACGTGTGGCAAGTTCGAAGGGCTGAAGAACCTTGCACAACACGGAAATCATTCTCCACTGCGCTTGAGTCAAGTGCATACCCCCTCCTTTGCCTATGTCATAGGTGGATGTATAGGCTTGTATGGCCTTTTGCTGCTCCTCCATCCTCTGAAGCATATAGAGGGTTGAGTTCCACCGCGTCACAACCTCTTGCTTCAGGTGATGGCGGGGCAGGTTCAAGAGTGTTTGCTGGCGCTCCAGTCTTCGGCACGCAGTCGCTGAATGGCGAAAGTGGCCAGAAATTTTTCGGGCCACCCAAAGCGTCTCCTGCACGCCCCTGTCGCTTTTCAGAAAATTCTGCACCACCAAGTTTATTGTGTGAGCAAAACATGGGACGTGCTGGAATTTGCCCAGATGTAATGCCCGCACAATATTGGTGGCGTTGTCAGATATCACAAATCCCCAGGAGAGTCTAAGTGGGGTAAGCCACTGGGCGATGATTTCCCTCAGTTTCTCTAAGAGGTTGTCGGCGGTGTGCCTCTTACTGAAACCGGTGATACACAGCGTAGCCTGCCTTGTAACGAGCTGGCGTTTCTGAGATGCTGCTACTGGTGACGCTGCTGCTGTTGCTGCGTAAGGTGATACATCTACCCAGTGGGCTGTCACAGTCATATAGTCCTTAGTCTGCCCTGTTCCACTTGTCCACATGTCCGTGGTTAAGTGGACATTGTGTACAACGGCATTTTTCAGGACACTGAGGACACTTTTTCTGACGTTTCTGTACAGTCTCGGTATCGCCTGCCTAGTGAAGTGGAATCTAGACGGGATTTGGAACCGGGGACACACTACCTCCATCAATTGTCTAAATCCCACTGCACTAATGGCGGATACCGGACGCACGTCTAACACCAACATAGCAGTCAAGGCCTCAGTTATACGTTTTGCTTCAGGATGACTGCTGTCGTACTTCATCCTCCTCGCTAAGGACTGTTGGAGGGTCAATTGTTTAGTAAAAGTAGTGGTGTTCCTACTTCCTCTCTGGGATGATGAACGACTCCCAGCAGCAGCAGCAACAGCAGCAGCGGCAGCAGTAGGCGTAGCAATGCAGGATCCTCCGGAGGAATCCCGGATAGGAGAGTCAGTCATGCCAGTGATATGGCCTGCAGGACTACTTCCGATCCTGACTAAGGAGGAAATTGACGAGGAGGGAGTTGACGGTGTGGTTTGCAGGCGCTTGGATACAACAGGACAACGGGATTTAGGTGTCCCTGGACTGCTTACGGTCTGAGCCAAAGTTTCTGAACTTGACAGTAACTTTTTATGAACGCGCTGCAGGTGCCGTATAAGGGAGGATGTTCCTAGGTGGTTGACGTCCCTACCCCTACTTATTTCACCTTTACATATGGTACATATGGCAAGACAGTTGTTGTCCGGATTTGGATAGAAATATTGCCAGACCAAAGAGGTGGAATGTTTGGTCTTCTGCCCAGGCATGACCGTGATGGGCTTTTTCATCCCACGGACAACAACTGTCTCCCCCGGAGCCTGATTTAAACAAACCACATCACCATCAGAATCCTCCTCGCCAACTTCCTCCTCAGCGCCAGCTACACCAGTATCCTCATCCTGTTGTACTTCAACAGTGACATCTTCAATTTGCATATCAGCAAGTGGACTGTGGGTGCTCCTTTCAGCACTTGCAGGGGGCGTGCAAATGGTGGAAAGAGCCACCTCTTCCCGTCCAGTGCTGGGAAGGTCAGGCATCGCAACCACCACCACACTTGGACTCTCTTTGGGGATTTGTGATATCTTCTTAGAAAGCACAGTTCTTCGCTGTGCTTTTGCCAGCTTAACTCTTTTGATTTTTTTAGTGGGAGGAGTGCTTCCATCGTCATGTGAAGCTGAACCACTAGTCATGAACATACTAGGGATCGACCTTAGCCGTTCCTTGCCACTCCGTGTCGTAAATGGCATATTGGCAAGTTTACGTTTCTCTTCAGCTGATTTAAATGTCTTTTTCAAGGTCATTTTCCTGAACTTTGCCATTTGGGATTGTATGTGCCCTCTACTATGACATTGGGCATCGGCCTTGGCAGACGACGTTGATGGCATGTTATCGTCTATGTCATGACTAGTGGCAGCAGCTTCAGCACTAGGAGGAAGTGGTTCTTGATCTTTCTCTATTTTATTTTTATCGGAGAAAGTTTGGTCCTCCATTTATGTTATATCGATTTGATATATACGTGCGGCTAAACACAGAAAATAAATTTTTTTTTGGTTCGGACTGGAGTGTACTTTGTGGGTTACAGCACCCTTTAACGGTCAAGCCAGCCGGCCCTTTACTTATGACACAGGCGCACTCTTGGCACTACTTTGTTGATGCACGTGCGGCTACTGCGCACACAATTCACAAACACAGAAAATAATTTTTTTTTGGTTTGGACTGGAGTGTACTTTGGGGGTTACAGCACCCTTTAACGGTCAAGCCAGCCGGCCCTTTACTTATGACACAGGCGCACGCTTGGCACTACTTTGTTGATGCACGTGCGGCTACTGCGCACACAATTCACAAACACAGAAAATAATTTTTTTTTGGTTTGGACTGGAGTGTACTTTCGGGGGTTACAGCACCCTTAACGGTCAAGCCAGCCGGCCCTTTACTTATGACACAGGCGCACGCTTGGCACTACTTTGTTGATGCACGTGCGGCTACTGCGCACACAATTCACAAACACAGAAAATAATTTTTTTTTAGGTTTGGACTGGAGTGTACTTTCGGGGGTTACAGCACCCTTAACGGTCAAGCCAGCCGGCCCTTTACTTATGACACAGGCGCACGCTTGGCACTACTTTGTTGATGCACGTGCGGCTACTGCGCACACAATTCACAAACACAGAAAATAATTTTTTTTTTGGTTTGGACTGGAGTGTACTTTCGGGGGTTACAGCACCCTTAACGGTCAAGCCAGCCGGCCCTTTACTTATGACACAGGCGCACGCTTGGCACTACTTTGTTGATGCACGTGCGGCTACTGCGCACACAATTCACAAACACAGAAAATAATTTTTTTTTTGGTTTGGACTGGAGTGTACTTTCGGGGGTTACAGCACCCTTAACGGTCAAGCCAGCCGGCCCTTTACTTATGACACAGGCGCACGCTTGACACTACTTTGTTGATGCACGTGCGGCTACTGCGCACACAATTCACAAACACAGAAAATAATTTTTTTTTGGTTTGGACTGGAGTGTACTTTCAGGGGTTACAGCACCCTTTAACGGTCAAGCCAGCCGGCCCTTTACTTATGACACAGGCGCACGCTTGGCACTACTTTGTTGATGCACGTGCGGCTACTGCGCACACAATTCACAAACACAGAAAATAATTTTTTTTTGGTTTGGACTGGAGTGTACTTTCGGGGGTTACAGCACCCTTTAACGGTCAAGCCAGCCGGCCCTTTACTTATGACACAGGGGCACTCTTGGCACTACTTTGTTGATGCACGTGCGGCTACTGCGCACACAATTCACAAACACAGAAAATAATTTTTTTTTAGGTTTGGACTGGAGTGTACTTTCGGGGGTTACAGCACCCTTAACGGTCAAGCCAGCCGGCCCTTTACTTATGACACAGGCGCACGCTTGGCACTACTTTGTTGATGCACGTGCGGCTACTGCGCACACAATTCACAAACACAGAAAATAATTTTTTTTTGGTTTGGACTGGAGTGTACTTTCGGGGGTTACAGCACCCTTTAACGGTCAAGCCAGCCGGCCCTTTACTTATGACACAGGCGCACGCTTGGCACTACTTTGTTGATGCACGTGCGGCTACTGCGCACACAATTCACAAACACAGAAAATAATTTTTTTTTAGGTTTGGACTGGAGTGTACTTTCGGGGGTTACAGCACCCTTAACGGTCAAGCCAGCCGGCCCTTTACTTATGACACAGGCGCACGCTTGGCACTACTTTGTTGATGCACGTGCGGCTACTGCGCACACAATTCACAAACACAGAAAATAATTTTTTTTTTGGTTTGGACTGGAGTGTACTTTCGGGGGTTACAGCACCCTTAACGGTCAAGCCAGCCGGCCCTTTACTTATGACACAGGCGCACGCTTGGCACTACTTTGTTGATGCACGTGCGGCTACTGCGCACACAATTCACAAACACAGAAAATAATTTTTTTTTTGGTTTGGACTGGAGTGTACTTTCGGGGGTTACAGCACCCTTAACGGTCAAGCCAGCCGGCCCTTTACTTATGACACAGGCGCACGCTTGGCACTACTTTGTTGATGCACGTGCGGCTACTGCGCACACAATTCACAAACACAGAAAATATATTATTTTTTTAGCACTTGGGGGGAGCACCCCTGATGGACAGAGCACCCCCTGGACAACACTACAGCACCCCTTTAGGACTGGGACACTGCACAGGACTTTGGAGTGGACACAGCCCCTATGGAGAACTGACTGCACAACACAGTCCAGCCAGCCCCTATGGACTTTGAAGTAGTGGACACAGCCCCTATTAACAACAGCAGCACAGCACAACACAGCCAGCCCCTATGGACTTTGAAGTAGTGGACAACAGCAGCACTACACTACACTACACTACACAGCACTAACTCCCACCCTCCCTCTTCACTGTCCACAGCCGAGTGAGAAAATGGCGCCGACGCGGGTACCTTATATAGGATCCAAAACCCGCGAGACTCGGAAGGCGGGATGATGACGTTTTGCCTCGATGTCAGATCCGAGTCAGGCGGGAAAAGTCGAGCCTGACTCGGATCGGACTCGGATCGGGGGGGCTCGGGGGGGTTCGGATTTCAGAAATCCGAACCCGCTCACCCCTACTTATAATATGAAGACTCAGATCAGTAAGTAGAGTTAAGCATAAGAACTGGGCTCCGGCTCAATACAGGTACGCACGGCTCCCGCATATCCCGGAAGTCCCCGCGGTCCAAGACTCGTTCTCAATGCCGCCAACGGTAGTTCTGCCTACGTCACACCATCCAACCCAGATGTGTTTCGTCACTCTAGACTTATAATATGGGTAGGGTATGGGATGCCTGCACTCGGGATCCCAGCGGTTAGAATCCAGATGCCGACATCCTGGCAGGGTTAAAATACTGACAACGGCCGATAAATACCCTAACCCAACCCCTAAACCCTTTCCACACCCAAAACCTAACCTCACCTCCCCAGTGCCTAACCCTACCCTAGTGCCCAACCCTACAAACACCGCCCCCCTTACCCCCCCCCAAAAAAAGCCACACTACTTATGCCGGCGCTGGGATTCTAACTGGTGTTGGGATTCCAGCGCCGGTATCCGACATTTCAACTACCTGCCTATTAGATATTTGGGAATGGCTTATTGTTAGATTTGCTATAGTTGTTGTAATACATATGTTTCAATGGAAATTTCCAGAGAATAGCAGTCTGCAATTAATAGTACAAAAGAGGATATAACAGAGTGATATAGGTACATATTTGCATGCAGCAATTTTGTTGCTTAATTGGGTGTTATGGCCACCTATGTATCAATGTATATTATCCATGTCCTTGTCCTTCATTGTATTTTACTGTAAGTAACTTTTTGGTTATGTACTATGTAAGGCGCTGCGGAACACTTGTGGCGCAATAAAAATTAACGATAATAATAATAATAATTAACTTCGGAGTAAAATGAATCCTGAGATCACAATACATCAGAGGTTTCCAAACTCAGCCATTACAGTCCAGGTTCTATGTATATCTATACTTGAATCCAGGTGGTTAAATTAAATTGACTGAGGTACTAATTAAGTCACTTGTGCTCAAGCATGGCTATCCTTAAACTGGAGGACTGTCATGGAGGAATTTGGGAACCTCTGCAATACATATTTATTCACCACTTTTAAATGGGCCTGGAAAAGGATGCGAGTGCAAGGTCCAATCAGAAGCCGGACTGACGCAGTTTGAGGCTTCAGATTCGCCAAGCCTCAGCAACCACACACACACACACACACACACACACACACACACACACGTTTTCCGGTAGGGCAGTGGTGCAAATCAAAGCCCCAAATTAAACAGCTGCATTTAGTAATGCAGCCTTAAGAGCAACTGGATGCATTAATGGGACAGTGGCTGGCTCTTGCAACTCTGCATCCTGAGACATACTCCATGGTCACAGAACGAGTATGTTCTTGTCTGGTTTGTTAGGGTACCCTTCATCTCCCACGCACATTACAAATATTGTGGCTGCGGTAATGTAGTTAGATTGTAAGCTCCACCAGGGCAGGAACTGTCTACGACTGCGTAGCACTGGGGAACTTGACGGCAGTATTCCAATATTAAACCATTATATACCTAAATGCAGAGAGATTTTTTTTATTATAAAATTTATTTTTTTATTAATATATTTATATATCCAAGAAACCTGGTACTCCTGCTAATACAGCTTCTTGGTCCTGGTACAAGCAGAAAATGTGTATACAGGGACAATTAGCCACAATACACAATATATTGTGTTACAGTAGTGCATGCAAAAGTGGCCAATTCTGGCCCTTTCATACAAACACAAAGCTACAGTCATTACAGTCACAAGCAGACAGGCAGTGTGACAGCCACCGGTACCCACACACAGAGGGGACAGTGACTCAGTGTAATTCCCACACTTATACACGTGTTATTAGAGTGTCCTGGGCCCCTCCTGGCCTGACGCTCACCATGAATACACCGTCTGTAAGAGCACAAAAACCTCTCAGTGACTCCAGAGGAAAGGGGAAAAAGGTAATTTAAGATGCCCAAACTTGCCATTCCACCCAGCGGCTGGTGGAAAGAAGGAACACCCAAGCCTGACTTCAACAGCAGCCAGCTCACAAAACAGGCATTCTATGGCCCAACGCGCTGCCCTCTGCTCCACAGACCGGCCACTGTTCGGAGGTGAAGCAATGATCACATCATCTGGAGGCTGCCCAACTTCTGAGAGCATCATAGCCCAGACATAGATACCTCTCACCATGAGCTTCAGCAGAAGCAGCTCTCTCTCCCACTGACACTTGGGACGACAGCGTGCCATTGTCCTGACTTTCGCACAGCTGAGACGACCATCTGATCTGACGCAGAGCTCCACGTATCAATCAGCAAGAGACAAAAGTACACAGTAATAAAATATTATAGATACACACATTACAAAAACGGGCGGCGACGACGGGCTGCAGCATCAAAAAGCATCAGCTCTAGGAAGTGATATATGGTAGGATGGTAAAACCCCAGTCAGATTGGAGGCGTACTGTGTCTGCATTCAGTCCTGTCAGAGGTCAAAACGAAAAACCCTTCTACCATGTATCGAAAACAGGTTTAAGAAGTACTGAGAAATTCTTGCTGGGATTTGTAGTTCCATAAAATCTGAGGAGACTGGCACTGCAATAAAACACTCAATACTACTAACACATCTTTGCTATTTGTAAGGGAATCCCAGGACTTCAGCTCAATTTGCCTGGTAAAACGTAATGCAAACTCACTTTAACTGGTTAGGGGGCTGAGTAATTGAGGCTTCCACAGAGAAGCTCATGAAAGTTCCCCACAGGGCGTAAATGACACGTTAGTTGGTTTAAAAAAAAAAAAGAGAACAACCTTATTTCTTATCTTTATTAAAATGTCCCCATTAAATATATATTTTCGTATCGCTGCACATCGCAATAAGAAATTTACTTTTATTGCAAATAATCAGAAAAATATTTTGACGGTGACTGCGAAAAACCTTTCCCAGTAAATAGATTCAGACCCACTCGCTAGGAAGCGTTCGCAGGTAGCCTGCTGATGTTTGCAAACTGCACATGCGTATAAGACACAGTGCGCGAACCAGCCACTGTCCGTGCGCGAAGCGATCGACCCTTGTGCACAGGCGCCTCGCTAGAATGAGTGACAGGATGTGCAGTTTGTGGGTGGTGACGGGTTGGTGGATGGTAACGGGGGATTAGTGGTGCAAACGTGTCTGTGCGTCTTAACGCCGTTTCAGAGGCGTGCACAATTAAGACGCAGCGTCATAATACACTTCACATGGCTGAATTACACACTGCAGCACTCGCAGTAGGGTATGGTCAGCCACAAGTGCTGCGTATGGGTCAGATGTTACTTGATGTTACCGATTGTTGAATATACTTCCTGGAGATGACGTGTATTATTAAAGGGAAAGTGGGCGCCTTAAGAAAGGCTGGCGGGCGTCTAAATACACACCGCGATCGCACACCAAGACATAGTTGGCGTGCTAACGTCTTGCCATGCGACCGCGGGATTTGCATACTTTGGCAGCTGACGGCTGCGTGCGAACGCATCTAGCGAACCGGTCTGAATCGGGCCCATGGTTTGGTAAATTGCCAATTATCGCAGTCCCCATAAAAAGATACAGCGATTGCTGTTTCGAGCTAAACATAAAGGGACCATAAAAGTTATCAAATAATGCAGAAATCCTTCAACAGCTGTTTTCAGAGTATAGGCCACAATTATTACCTCAGAAGATAGTCCCCTTAACCCTGAACAGCCAGAAGACTTTGCAGGCTTTTCAGAGGGCAAAGCGCTGTATTCATGGAATTCTCACAAGTAAAACAGGAATGTACCAATACAGTATAACAGAGAGCCACAGCTACAGAAACACACACACACACACACACACACACACACACACTAAGATGTGGCAGAGGCCAGCATTGAGAAAGCTAAAGTGTGTTATCTGCCATTCTGTCTGCCGCTTCCCACACCGCCCCCCGCCTTTTCTTCCAGAGACAGAATACTGCATCTTCTTCAATGCTTCACCACAGTGCAACATGGCTGCGACACGGGGGCACATCATGTCCACGTTACCTGCCACCAGTCATGGCCGAATAAAATAAATAAATTACCCCCACTTCAAGTTCTCTCAATGGTTGTCTTCTAAATGCTCATTGGAGTCATGCATATGCTGCACTTTACCTAAAAAAGTACCCCAATAAAGAACCAAGGGGCCACGGAATTGCAAGGTAACTTGACTTTTTTTTTTTTTACACCAGGGTACTGTTACTATATCCTAAAGGTTGTCACTGGTTACTGACAATTGCTGGGTTGCCTATTGATAGGTTTCACAAAATGGCTGCTTTCACAGTAGCCAACATTTAAAAATGAAATTGTTTTGGTAATTAGCGGTTACATTCACGCAGCTTACACACTACACACTTTGGAGCCGTCTTTGTTGTGTAATACTAGTGGAATTTAATGGTACTTTTTGAATTTTATATACTCCCTATCAATAAATATTAACTTCAAAGGTAATAATTAAATATAAATGAATACCCTAAGCCTATTTTATGGTTAGTTTAGTCATTTTAACCTTCTTCCCATTAATAGTGGTCACGTAATGCTTCTTTCTTTCCCTCATTGAGACAATACATTTATGTGCACTTGTTATAATGCAAGTCTATGTTGTAGACTAGAGCTGGGTACACACTATGATGACGGATCGGGCGTCCGGCCGATCCGCTGTTCTATTGGACGATTGGTAGGTGCATACACATTTACCAATCGTCTGCCTGATGTGTTGTGATTGACGTCACAACTGGGCGGGCATTTACATGCATGTGTACGGGCTGTCGGCTGACCGCCCCTACACACAGCACGATGCAACAATATATCTGCAGTTATATTGGGCATCAGCTGTGCTGCACAGCCGATGCGATATGTCTATGAATAACGTCATTCACGGACATATCGTCCGTGCACACTAGTCGATGCACAGACGATATATCGGCCGTTCAATTGAAAGGCCGATATGTCAGCCAGTGTGTACTCAGCATTAGGGTTATATCTACTAAAGGTCGATTATCAATGTAAAATAGTTTCTGTTTCTGGGGCTAAAATGACACATTTATGAATACTTAAAAACTAAATAAAAAATTGTCTGTTGATAAATGTGTGATTTAGCCCCAGAAATACAACATCGATGTTGATCGATTTCGATCAACTTTAAATAGATTCAAATCGACCTTTAGTACATATACCCCTTATAGTTCCTGTCCCAATAGACGTTACAAATGAAGCGCATGAAAGCGGAAAGTGTATAAATGCTGCTACCACCGATGGATTATACTTCCACCATGTCTTTATTTACAAGTCTGCAAGGCAAACTTAAACATTCTAGGAGGCCTACACAGGGAATAACGCTCGCAGAATATTTGTCAGGAAAATGCCAGGAAGCAAAGCCCTTTTACAACATCAGGAGGCGGTCAAGGCCGAATAGCTACTACACATTGTAAAGAACATTGTTTTTTTTTTTCCCTGTACAAATTAATGCACCATGTACGGTAGTGGCTACACTGCAAGCGTAACTTGTAATCACTTATAGCTTTAGTTACCAAGAAATAGTATATATGAATATAATTGATAAAGAGAATGCAGCCAATCACTGAGGCATGAGGCACCAAGTTTTTCATTTCACGTGTAGCTTACCAACTCCTGTAATGTTATTAACTCTACCACTTAACCAAGTGCCTCATGCCTTACTAGTTCCCGGTCAGTTTTCCGGATCATTTTGTGAGCCACATGGCTTTACAATATTAACTTGTATACTATTGACAGGTTTAGTTTAACTGCTATGTTTATTAACAGTTATTTATATAGCACTTCGATACATTGCATTTGCAGATAACATGTAATCATTGATCGCTGCCCCAGCCCCAGTGCAGCGATCACCTATCTTCCCCTATCAGACGGACACACCAGGGGTAATTTTTCACCGAAGCCAGTCAGCCTACCAGTAGTTTTTTTATGAAGTGTAGGAAGAGACAGGATAACTCAGAGGAAACGTAGGCAAAGAGAACATGCAAACTACACACAGCTAGGTCGGCATAGAGGACCCAGACGATGTGAGGCAGCAGAGCTAACCACGGCAGATAGAACCTCACGCCAAAAAGTGTCCTGTTCAGGTACAATGAGCCATTTGCTGACCTTTCAGGGGCAAGGAGGTGAAGTCAGAGGTCAGTCTGAAGAGCACTCACAGAATGGCTGATCAAGCCGGTCTATCTGCTTACATGGGAAGTGTGTGACCTAGGCATAGCAAAGAGAAGGCTAGAAGCCATTGTTACAGCACAGTGATGGTCATTTCCTTATGAAACAATACCTTAGTAAGCCTTGCTAAATAAGGCACCGGTTCACCCAGCAACACATCCAAATGACAACCAAATTGCAGCAATTTGTTTGTTATTCTCTTTCTAAGGGGTCTATGTACTAAGCCTTGGCGAGAGATAAAGTGGATGGAGATAAAGTACCAACCAATCAGCTCCTGTCACTTTGCAGGCTGTGTTTGAAAAATGACAGTTAGGAGCTGATTGGTTGGTACTTTATCTCTGTCCACTTTCTCTCTCTCCAAGGCTTAGTACGTGGACTCATTAGGGTTACTCCAACTATTGCCCTGATAGGAACACTGACACTACTATGGGGTCTTTTTACTAAGCAATGTTAGGAGATAGAGTGAAAAGTGATAAGAAAGTGATAAGGTGTCAGCCAATCAGCTTCCAACTGCCAGCTCACAGGATGACAGAAAAAAAAAATGGCAGTTGGGAGCTGATTGGCTGGCACCTTATCACTTTCTTATCACTTTTCACTCTGTCTCCTAACACTGCTTAGTAACTAGACCCCTATATGTTTGTGTTTGGAATATAGGACGTATTCAGAATGAAGCTTAGCAAATTTATAGGGTTTCTTTTACACATTATAGTCATTGCCGGCTTTGTGCGGATGCTGGAAACGTCTATCACCTGTAGCCTCGAATGATCATTGGAGTTCACGGGGGATGGGGAGCAACAGATTTCATATACTGGGGAAAATGACATTAAGAGGTTGTCTAAAAGTAGACAACTCACTTCAAGTGCACCCATTGCATGGCGGAAGAAAATGTATCGCCACACTTGTGCGTTCCATTCCAAGGCATGCGCAGAGCGAAAAGATGCAAGAAAGGCTCTGCAAACAGGTGCACGTTCAACACTGCTTCAGTTCCACAGTGGTTAGTATTGGTGATTCACAGCATCTGGGCCATGGGTTCCATCATTTCCAGAGCCCTATCTGGAAATTGACCTGTGGTTTAAACAGGGTCTTGAGTAAGTGGTATTATGCTGGGAAATGTGCCTTGCATGCAGATCAAAATTACATCTGTAGCCAATATATTTAAACCTTAGTAAACTTCTACCTTATGGGGGGGGGTCATTTCTTATGCGAGCTATTAATTAAGAGCTATTCATTAATTTCCTGCCACTAGTCCTGAGGCTGCATTTATCCACGTTAAGTAGGGCTTCAGGGCTGGTCGTGAATGCAGACACGCTGTAAATGCATCGAGTAGCTGCTTAATGCGGCTAGTAACAATTGAATCGTCCCCGACGTGTGAAGGATTGGGGTATGGGGGGGGCAGACCCAAAAAAGCAACAACCTTTTTTAAAAATGCTTCTGAAGTTTAGAGTCTGAAACATGTCCTCACGTGTCTTAAAACCAGAAGACAGATGACACGGCCCAACATGGAGGAAAGCATTATAGAAGAAGAGACAGACATTTATTTTCCCTAGTCTATAATTTGCTACGCCTCCCTGTTAGCGACACTGTGATCCTGAACAATCAATTATACTGAATCCTATTGCAATAATCAGCTTCAAAAAGTCATGAAATTAAGCAATCCGTTTGTTTCTACATAAAAATTCCCGACCCAACCTGCTGCTAAAGGCCCAAAGTCTGCAATCTGACTCCAATTTCTGTATCTCATATGAAGGATGTAAAAATGTCTTATAGTTTCCTATCTGGAGTTAAATTAAATTTGGGAACTGCGGTTTGTTTAACATTCATTTAAATGTGTTTTTCTTAGTAAGTCTTTAAACAATAATTTTACCCAAAAACAGAATTTACAGATTTGGTTGGGGTTAAACTATATTCCAGTGGGGGGGGGGGGGGGGGGGGATGTAGTCAGGAAGCCGACGATCAAAATGCCGACCACCGGCTTACCGGCCGTGAAAGCCCGTAATGGGACTAATGACAGGTGTCTAAATAGCGATGCCTATCATTAGCCCCACGCCGAAATCCTGACATACCGAACATAGGTAAGCCGGGGGGGTCGGGAGCTCATAGCCACGGGAGGGGGGCGGTTAGGCACCACCAGGGAGAGGTTAGTGTTAGGCACCCCTAAGGGAGGGTTAGAGGTTATAGTTAGGGGGGGGGGGCTTAGGGTACTTTCTAACCTTAGTCGGGATCTTCATCTGCCGACGTCGGGATGTCATCTGTCAGGCTTAGGTTCGGCGGTAATACATACCGATTCCCCAGTGGGTTCTCATTTGTCTGCTGTGGTGCAGTCATACTCTTCACAACCTTGTCATCAGCAGGATGTTGATAGACACATGCTATCTGCATTGTAAAACCCAACCACAGCTAACACTATACTCCTTTACATTAAATTCCCAGGTCACTGGGCTTGAAACCTGTTTAAACAGCAGGCTGGACCCGGGTTTTTGCCGGGGCTTGGAGATCACCGTTGACACTGCAGGGTTACAGTAGTGTTCTCGCTGCCCTGCCCTGTGTCTGTCCCGCGGGTGGGAAAAGTTGCGGTGACTGATCTCCGCCGGGTGAACAGATGCCATGCGAACGGCATCTTTTCACTGTGAGAGGAGAGCTTGGGGGCAGTCCAGCACCTTCGTAAGTGCTGGGCACACCCCCAAGTGTGATGAATTGGGGGGGGGTGCGCCTGGGTCGGCACTCTCTGCCCACACCCTCAGTGCCCTGCCCATGGTCTAGCGGGAACACTATTACAGGGATCATTCCAGTGTTCAACCCTGCTCACACCCAAAATGGATTGCAAGGTGACCCGATCCGAGATTCCAACCCCAGACCCTCTTACACTGAGCCACGACCCAGGATGACACAGCAATAACCCAAATTATTTGGCCAGTGTAAAAGGGGTAGCATCAGTAGACCACAGCAGACAGCGAGACCCACCAGAACGGGTTGAACCCTGGACCCCAGGTAAGCAAAATTTTGGATTAATGTGATTTAAGGAAACGTATCCAAAACTGTTTTAGGTAGAAATAGCCTATAAGAGGTCATGGTACTCCCCCCATATGATAGCACCCTAGAACTAGAGTGACCATGCTGGCTAACTAATCCTTAATGCAGGCCGACGGGGAGCTGGTGTTTTTCTGGGGTAATTTACCGATGTCAGCGAGATAACAGCCATCAGTCCCAGGATAAGCTCCTGCACAGAGCCTTTTACAAAAAATAAAAAATAATTATATATATATATATTTACACACATATACACACACACACAGAATCAGATTATGGGTATAAACTCAGTAGGGGTGGAAGAAATACACATGGCGCTTTGCTCTGGGTCCACTGGAAGGTAAACACAGTAGGTTGCACCGATGTCTTTGCAGTGTTGGAAATCAGTACAGTTCTAAGTGGGGCATGTATAAAAATGTCCGTTATCTAAGCAACATCCTACATAGTCACTTATAGCAGCGATGCAGGATTCAGTTATAATTGTATTATTATTACTTCTACAAAATGTACAAATACATTGTTTCTAATATTGGTCACTACTCCCTATGTAATATGGAAATTCTGTACAGAAAGATCACCACTCTCATATAGGATTGCTAGGACATTACCGTGTACTACCAATCATCCACTGTCGTATTTCAGAATCTTGCACAGATTACCAAATGTTTGCCATTCAACCAGCTGCTACATCAGACATCTGTTCCATTGCCGCTGTGACGTCTGAGATCAGGAATCTTCTAACATACAGTCTATGAGTCAATGTCACAGACATTATATTGGATGTACAGAAGGTCCTCAAAATAGCTCAATATAAAAACTGTTGTACCAGTAATAGACAATGGAGTCACAAGCTATTCATGTGTTCATGCATTGATCACACTGAAGGACAATATTTGCACTAAACCACAGCAACCAATCAGCAATTAGCATTTGTCCGCATAGCGCAAGCTAGTCAATGAACACAGTGTCTGATTGGTTGCAGGATTATCACCCATCTCAACGCCATGCTACTACATTATCCCTTTTGTCTTTCTAACATTGGTACCTGCAATTTATTGTTTTGAAGTATTTTATCTCTTGCTAAGTGTCCGTGGTTTTTTGGTGGTTACCCCTGACCATATAGGCAGCTAACCGTATTTTACAGTAATGCCTCATTGCTTTGTGTTCACAGATTGTAAAACAGCTGCTAATCTTTTTGTTCATTGAACTTAGAAACTTAAATATTAATGTATACCTGTAAAGTTACAAAGGAAGTTAAAGGAATGACAGGTAGATTCTTATGTAGGCGGCCGACCACTCCATGTCACCACCCCCAAACGCTGACCTCCTGTCAATCACTTTGCGATGGCTTTCTTTCTGCATGAGTGATCGCAGAGCAATCACAGAGCAATCGCAATGCTCACGCACGTGCCCTGCGATGCATAGGCATGCGCAGTACACCCCATCGACCGATCTGCGCTTACATGAGCGTTTGGGGGCTGCGACGGGAGAGTTGTTGTAGAAATGTAGGTGTCTGTCCGTTTGAACGCAGTTGCATGGGCATGCATAAATTAGCCACTGCGATTTCATACGTAGCTTGAGAGCCCTCTGAGCGCGACGAGACTTGAAATGTCTGCAACGGGTCAGAGCTACTGTAATTGTGCATGAGGGGCAGATTTGCTTTGATGGTACCGATGTATACGCAGGACTGCGAGGTATTAGGGATGTGAGAAAGCAGCAGTTTGCGTCTCTATGCTGGCTGAGCTGTGGCAGGCATTAGTATATTTTCAAAAGCTTCATTGCGTGCAATTACGCAGCTGCGATCGCAATTGCGATCCATACTGAGTCAGGTCCATAGCTCGGATTAGATAAGGAGTATAGGGGGAAGATGTATTATAGCGGCATGCTCGCCTCTTTACCGGGACGAAGCAGGAAGCACTACCGATGAGATGTATGAACATCTCATCGGCCGGAGCATGGGAGTGATAACTCCCCCCTCCAGCGATCCCTGCCTGAGTACACAGCACATCAGCCTAGTGGTGATGTGCTGTGTCTCAGTCCCAACCGGCTCCACGGGGAGCATGTGCGGGATCTCGCAAGTATTGCGAGATCCCGCGTGCAACTCTGGAGCCAGCAGCCACCGCAGCGCTGTCCCTGCTGTGGGGATAGCGCAACCAGGCTGCGGCTGTCGATAGCGACAGCTGCAGCAGGTGGAACGTTCAGGTGAACTGACCGTTCATGCATTGCCCAGACTATCGGCGCTGCTATCTTGTAGATAGCAGCGTTGATAATGACAGGGGCGCTATTATGTACCACTAAACCCCCCGATTATACATCGGGGAGAAGCGATATCAGCGCACATAACGTGCGCGGATGCCGCTTCATACATCTCCCCCGTAGTCTGTAGAGGAGAAAGAGCATAGTCCGGAGAAGAGAAGGAGAATAGGGGTCTATTCACTAAGCCTTGGAGAGAGATTAAGCGGAGAAAGATAAGTCCCAGCCAATCAGCTCCTGTCATTTTTCAAACACAGCCTGTAAAATGACAGTTAGGAGCTGTTTGGCTGGGACTTCTCTTTCTCCAAGGCTTAATGAATAGACCCCATAGTATGGAGAAGAGAAGGAGCATAGTCTGGAGTGGCAAATTCCATTGATTCCACCACATGTTTGACAGGTCAGATATATAATGCAAAGTAAAATCTATAATTTAGTGTCCCTCATCTACAAATCTTTCTATTACAGACACCTTAGATCTCATACACACTGGCAAAATACAAAAATAATCAAAACTCATAGCACGTTTCCTGCAGGTCGCCAAGCCAAGGAACTAGGCCCACGTACACTTCCTGACAAGTGTTCGGTTCACGCCAACTTCAAAATATGTCTGATGTTCAAAAGTGGTGCTGCTCATCCCGCCCCCTCAATTTGATTTAACCATCTGGACTCAAACATGGATATCCTTAAAACAAGGACTGTATTGGCGGAGTTTGGGAACCTCTGCATTAAGCATTCCCAGTGTCTCTCCTGACCAGGGGTAACTTTTTTTCCCCATCATGTCCGAGTTCATGCAACCTCAGCAGACGTGATCAATGGATGGCCTATTTATGGCATTCCACTGCAGCAAGTAGCCAAATGCAGACTAGAATGTTCAGCTTTGCGAACACGTTAGACTGGTCCTCTTAGTTCATAATATTATTATGCCAAGGGGGAGATTTATCAAATCTTGGAGACAGAGAGAAAGTGGAGAATTTGTCTATTGCGACAATTTCTAGTACAGCCTGTAACATGACAATTAGAAGCTGATTGGTTGCTATAGCCAAGAGGGAGCTCACAACTTTAAGCTGTTTCTAGGAATACTGCAGAAAACATTGGGGGCAATAGGGGCACAGGAACAGGGCTGATAGGAGAAGGGGATAGGCCTGAATAACACACATAGGGGCTGAAGGAAGTCAGACATATTTCTATGCACCTGCACCAATACTTTCACTAGTGCAAAATATCAGTGTGAAAAAGTGTAATTACACGCACGCGCAACTCGACACAGCTCGCGCTTCTATCGACTTGCCTCCACTGAACTTTGCCTACGTACTGTACAATCCAGCTACGCACCTTCAGCCTCTAGCAGTGATGTGACGGAGTTACGGGTGCCCCAGCATTGCCGGAACTTGCATGCACTTGGCACCAGACCACATGCAACGCGAGTTTAATAGCAAAACCAACCTAGTGTTGCCATTTAACTAATCGCCGCTTTAAATCTAGTGACTATCTCGCCGGAATCCATGAAACCAGGTGTACAACCGCATATGATGGCCAAAGAAGACCGCAGCATTCCCTGAGAAAAATATCCCATATCCAGTCACATAATGACCAGCGATGGGGGTATTGCGTTTTGTGCAGTCCTGTACAGATCACTGGGCATTGTGCTGGAGAAGCCCACAACGATCTCAGCACGCTAGTAACCATCACACGTCGCAATGCCTTCATCTTCATTTGTGCTGTTTCTAGCAGTGCAAAAATACTAACACAGAGGGTCATGAAAACTAACAAGGGGGTAGTATGGTGACATGAGCAGACTGAGTGGCAGGGGTCAAGTTGCATGGGTAAGTGGCAGGGCTAAGATAAGTGGACAGTAGCTGGCAGCAGTAAGAGAGGGTTGTCTAGAGTAGGCAGCATAGCCAGTAATAGCCACAAGCACCTGTATAAGAGGGGGCTTTGTGATGGTGTAACTGAGGGAGTAGGAAATAGGAGCTGTCACATAACATAAGGGGGAGGAAGTTGCTTCTCTGTTGGGAGTAGAGAATAAGTTGGTGGGTGCCAGGGGTAGGTGAATAAAGGCAGAGGGTAAATGAGACAAGGGTAGGTGGTACTATGATATGGTGCAAGGCACAAAGGGAGGAGATGTGAGAGAGGTATGAGGCATGCAGTGTACACTACAGGAAGTCTGTATATAATGTCAGTGATGGTGTTAATAAAGTAGGTGGTACCAGGTAATGACTGAATACATATGGGATAAATATATAGTAAAGTATCACTGACAGGAGGCACAATGGGAGGTGATGTGGGAGAGGTATGAGGCATGCAGTGTACACTACAGGAAGTCTGTATATAATGTCAGTGATTGTGTTAGTAAAGTAGGTGGTACCAGGTAATGACTGAATACATAGGGGATAAATATATTGTAAAGTATCACTGACAGGAGACACTGGAGGATGGACAGAAGGTAACTCCACTAAGAGGGTGCAATTGCGCTATGGCAGGGCAGCACCGTGGAGGAAAGGCAGTCACCAGGGAAGGGCATTTGCAGTGACAGGGTTTACTTCGGACAAAGTAATGGACAGAAAATAAATATTTTTCGGAGTTGGAGAGACAGACACCCTCAAAAAGAAAGATGAATAATCTATAGTAGGTGCACACTGCCCACCACCACACTTTGTGTACTTCCTGCTAACACAATGATAGCAGCCCCAAGCTAGAAGCAGCAGCAACAACACAAAAGGTGATCAGGGGCACAATGCGGCGCCTCTCTTACCTCCACCCTACGAACAGGGCTCCCGGCGGCTCACACAGCTCCTCTGCGCATGGGGGGTGCTCAGTCTGGGGGGATCATGTGGGTGTCTGACCGGGTGAGAGAGTCCCAGCACACACAGCTACAGTTGTCATCCAGAGGTAGACCGACTGCACACACAGGGGGAGGGGAGCAGGCAGGAAGGGCTGTGTGAAAGAGGAGGGACTGGGACAGGGGGAGGGGAACCAGTAAGAAAGAGAAATGGGGAGGAGGGAAGGTAGAGAGAGACCGGGGAGGAGCGAGAGAGAGAGCGAGATAGAAAGAAATACAGACAGGCTGGAGAGAGAGAGTCTGGGACGAGAGTCAGTCAGGCTGGGGAGAGAGAGAGGCAATCAGGCTGGGACATGGAGGTGGGGGGAGAGAGAGACAGTCAGGCTGGGGGAGAAAGAGAGAGATACAGACCGTGAGGCAATCAGGCTGGGACATGGAGGTGGGGGGAGAGGCCGTCAGACTTGGGGGAGAGAGACAGGCTGGGGGAGAGAGAGACATTCAGGCTGGGTGGAGGAGAGAGAGAGAGAGAGACAGTCAGACAGGGACATGGGGGAGAGACAGTCAGGATGGGACATGGGGGGGAGAGAGAGAGACAGTCAGGATGGGACATGGGTGGAGAGAGAGACAGTCAGGATGGGACATGGGGGGCGAGAGAGAGACAGTCAGGATGGGGAGAAGAGAGGGGGGATGGAGAACCAACTAGTCAGAGAGACACAAAACACAATGGGATGGGGCTATGGTCTGTATAAGCTTTGAGGGAAACATAATGTATATTCAGTGTATCATTCTAATGTTTATCATTCTCATATACAGCATAGTGCCTCAGGCTGCGAGTTGTTTCCTGTAGTGTGCTAGGAACAGCACAAATGCAGCCTCGGACAACTGGATTGATCAGGGATACGCTTACCTTACCGGCACCAGAATCCTTATGGTGCATACACATGGTCAGATTTTCCTTCAGATCTGTACAGTAACAATTTTAAAAATCATTAAATCGGTCATATCTGAAAGAAAATCTGACATGTTTGTCAGATGAATGATGCGCGTTCCCGATTGTCAGATAACGATATCTGACATCTGATGTGTTTGCACTCATTCAGATTTGGACGATTCCATTCATTTTAATGCAGTCAGAAATCGTTCATCTGACCGTGTGTATGCACCATAACACCGGTCTCAATCCCAGCGCTGGCATCCTGACTGCCGAGTTACCGAAGGTAAGTAGCAGGGTTGGGGGGTGGGTTAGGGTGTGGTGAGGGTAAGGTTAGACAGAGCATCCACTGGCCACTCCTGAGATTTGATATAAAAATTATTAGAATAATACAAAGAAGATTTATAACTTATAAACATCATTTTTGTTTATTGTAATCATTTTTATAGTTAACACTCACCAGCTTTGTGGAGCTCTCTGGGAGTGCAGGGAGACGAGAGATGAGGCAGCAACAGCTCATCTTCGCTTCTGTATAATAAGATACTACTTTCAGAGCTGGGGGCGGGGCCATACCACGGGTAGTAAGCTGCACAGAAAGAGCTAATAGAGGCATGCCTCTGAGTATGGGGGGGCGTGCCTTGAGCGCCAAATGAGTCATGAGACCAGGAAGTGCACGTCAGTGTTCCAAATGGACACAGACATACACAACACACAGGGATAAAATGCAAACTCCACACAGAAGGGGCTTGCATGAGAATCAAACCCAAGACCTCAGTGCTGTGAGGCAGTAATGCAGACCACTAGGCCAACTGTGCTGCTACATACATTGAGCCCAATGCATTACCTTGAAGTGGATGCCAGTAAACAGAGCAGGCAATGACCCAGAGATGCCACCTCGCTGCAAACACTTCCAAGCACCAGTGCAAATGAGTATGGAGTCATTGTCACCAATGGATTCTGCATCCATAACCATTTATATGCTTTTACCAGCATAAGAAAACCCTGGTAAAATCATGATTTGAAGCGCCATGGGCTAAGAGTCCCTATAATCAGGCAGCTGTGAGTCCCAGACTTGTTTTTGTGTAATTATTCTCTGTAAAGTCTTAAGGGCCCCATACATCAGGTGGCCGATGAACCGATCTGATCAGAACCGCTGATCGATGACCACTGATCCGTCAGGAAAATTCTTCATGTTAGAAATCCTAGATTTGCTGGTCGAGATCATATTTTGGTCGGGATCGGCAAATCAGGGAAATCCAACATGTTGGATTTCACAGATCGGGGGAATTGCGACCATCCGTCGCTGATGTATAAGGGGCTCTACTTACTAAAAGGAATTTAACAGGAATTGAGAAAAGGTTACCTTGGATTGCAGTCATCGGAGCTGCACAATATGCAGTTGCTGAATAGCCCTCATTATTGATGGACACAATTCTTCTGAAGGCCATTTCTTCTATAGCTGGCAAGGTAGCAACATTATATTCAGGCGCTACTAAGACATTTAAGGTGAGTGCACAGGTAACATGGTTATACCATATTAGCTACAATTTTAGTTTATTTTATCTACGGTCTGTCAATGAATATTAACTTGTAACGCATAGATGAGTGATGGGCAATCTGATAGACTTCAAGAGCTGCTTTGTGGACCTTCAACCTTCAAAAGGGCCCGCTATAACCTTAATATCAGTAATAATTTAAAACAATATATTTAATTAAAGAGTCACCAATCTATAATAACCTATAAGCAGTTCAATGTAAAACAAAAAAAACAAATACTAACTATAAAAAATAAATAGGACCTATTCCAGGTGACCACATTTTCCACAAACAGCTATTGAAAATTAGGATGTAATGGACAACTGTAGGCAGCTTTTCCTAATTCAGCCGGTTGTGTATGTTCTTTATAATATTCCCCATAATAGAAAATCTCTATTCACTTGTCTATTCGATGTATAACAGGACCTGCCCAAAGATTTACTGACCTTTACTGAAGCAATCGGGTATCTGTTTCCTGCAAAAGAAGACCAGGTAGTATAGATTGCAAATCCATCCACTGAGCCCAGGTGCACTGCTTGAGTTATGTAACCCCCCTGCGATGATTTATATAGATCACACATATTAGCAGTGCTTTACAGAGAATAGTAATTCACATCCTTACCTGACCCATGGAGCTTGCAATCTACATTCCCTACCACATGTACACACAAACGTATATACACTAGGGTTCATTTTTTTATTTTTTTTTGTCATCAACCAATTAACTTACCAGTATGTCTTTGGACTGTGGGAAGAAACCAGAGCACCTGTAGTAAAACCCACGGGGACATACAAACCCCGCAGGGATAGGGCCTTGGTGGGAATCAAATTCAAACCAGTGATCAGGCTTATGTGGCGTACACACATGGCCGACCGATTTGGTAATCATATACACCAATCGGCTGCTTGATATGTCTGTGAAGACATCACAACTGGGCGTGCATTTAAATTTGCCAACCCAGTTGTGATATCATTTTCGGCGGTTCCTGTGCTGGGTCGGTTGGTTGGGTGCCCGTACACACTGGGAATTGCGTACAAAATATCTGCAAGATCATGTATCACATCTGCTGTGCTGCATGACTGACCCGATATATCTGTGAATGACGTCGGTCACCGATCTAGGCGATTATCAGAAATAGTGTTTCCACTTTCTGTTTTATTTTTCCTGGTTTGTAGACTCTGATTGTTGCAAAATTTGAAAATGACCTTTTTAGGCATTAGGTATGATTTATCGCTGGCCACATGGCCGGCGGTTGAAATCCCGGCAACGGCAGCCGACAGGAGGAAATCCCGATCGTCCTAAAGGTAAGTATAAACTAATCTAATTCTACCCATTAACCCTCCCTTAGGGTGCCTAGCCTCCCCCCTGTGCCTAAACCTAACCCACCATTCCCCGCCGCCTAAACCTGTCCCCCGGGGTGGTGCCTAACCCTAACCTTCCCCCGGGGGTGCCTAACCCTCCCTCTCTCCCCCTAGCCTAACCCTAACCTCCCGGGGGAGGGGTGCCTAACCCTAAGTCCCCCCAGGAACCCTAAACCTAACCCTCCCGCCCTTTCCCCCCCTTCCTCTGTCCGCGCCTGGCATCACTTCGATCAGGATGCCGGGCGCCGGTCTCCCGGCGTAGGTAAAATGACAGGTGTCGAGATTTCGACTCCTGTCATTTAACCCTTGCCAGGATTAGACAGTCGGGAAGCTGGCTGTCGGCATTGTGACGGCCGGCTTCCTGAACGTATACCCCTTTTTAGCTATGTTTATCATCCTGTACTCAGCCTTCTTAGCTTTCATGATATGTAGGTACAGCAGCATTTTAAGTGGGAATTGCGAAAAAGAAAAACGGGTAAAGGCCAGGAAATATGAAAACTACAGGAAAGAAACGTCTATAATTTTTTTTTTTTTTGTTCTGTTTGACATTGAAATTCAGGGAGATTTCCAGAAACACATTTTTAAAACCTAGCATTGGGCCTGATTTAGCAAGGAACGCAATTGCAAAGCTGCATGCAGGCACATACTGTAGTGTGTAGTGCAGGCATATACTGTAGTGTGTAGTGCAGGCATATACTGTAGTGTACGCAGGCATATACTGTAGTGTGTAGTGCACGCAGGCATATACTGTAGTGTGTAGTGCAGGCATATACTGTAGTGTGTAGTGCAGACATATACTGTAGTGTGTAGTGCAGGCATATACTGTAGTGTGTAGTGCGGGCATATACTGTAGTGCAGGCATATACTGTAGTGTGTAGTGCACGCAGGCATATACTGTAGTGTGTAGTGCAGACATATACTGTAGTGTGTAGTGCACGCAGGCATATACTGTAGTGTGTAGTGCACGCAGGCAGCTTTGCAATGTGATCCTTGCAGTCATTCAAATGCAGCATGAGTTGTATGACATCCCCTGCTGCATTTGCGGAGGTGGCACTGCTAGGATCACCATGGCGACCATCGGTGGTCGACGCTGGGCAGCCGGCCAGTTGAGAAAGCCTCAGCTTACTCAGGCTGGCTGGGTTCTGAGACCCAGTAGACTGCGTACGTTCATGCAGTCAGGGCTGGCCACTCCCGGAAATCGGGGCAGCCATGGCCGCCCCCGCACCGCCCCTAAAATGCCTCTGCCTGTCAATTAAGTGGAGACATTCAAGGGCTGGAGTACGTATTAGCAGGACCCATTCTGCACACTTGCAGAATGGGTCCTGCACATGCAATCGGGAATGATAATCGGGAATCTGTGTTCAGCAGTGCTGAATTAACCCCATTGTCCTTGGAAAATAACCTCAGTCATGTATGTATAAATTGCACATACCTGCACATATGTAGCCTGATTACAAGTTGGCAGTAAATGTGGCATATATTGCCGAAAAGAAGCATGAACAAATATCAGATATATTAAATTACCAAAAACCAGGAGTATCACATATAGCCGGATAAAGCCTCCTTTGTAGAGGCGAAACGCATCAATGCCATTCTTTTGATCCAGCACCAATTCCCACTGAGCCCTTAATACAAATTGTTGAGAGCCCTGTCTCCATATTCTTCAGTTGACGGGAATGAGCACAAAGCTCCATCATATCATATCAAGGGCCATCTGATTTAGCCGGACCTTTGGGACTCCATTGATCTTAATAGCCGAATAGTATCCTGGTAATTGGGAGATCCGTATGTCTGGAATTGCTGGTTCACTAATACACTTACTGGGATTATAATGTTCCTGTATGAATTGCACATTCTGGATTGCTGTTTCTTTAATCATTCGGGATTTTGGGTTCCTTAATATTTTATGGGACATTTTACTTTACAGCAGCCATTTGTTCCCAGTATCGATGCACTTTTACGTCCTATGTTCTTAGGGGCCTTCTTTAATACATTCTTATATATCTGATACTCCCGGTTTTTGGTCATGTTATATTTGTGATGTTTTATTAGAGCGTGTTTTGTTGATTTAATCTGATTATTTGCCATTATCACTATACTTTGTCACCAGCACAGTTCCACTAACTAAGGTTTCTATGCCTAGTGTTAGCTAGAGAGTGTTACACAGGGTTGGGTATGGGATGCATCGGCAAGGTTATGATACCGACACATGTCGGTCAGTATCCTAACACTCCCCCTCTTCCTACCCCTAACCCTCCCCCCTGCCGAAACCTAAACCCCCCTAGTGCCTAACCCTCCCCCTAGTAACTACCCCTAACCCTACCACTAAACCCTGTACTTGGCGCCCGGATTCTGAGAGGTGTCGGCATTCTAAGAGCCGGCATCCCGACTGTCAGGATTATAACTACATCCCATTATACACATTCTCATTTTGGTACAACAGCTTTAGGGCTGGATTCAACTAGGTGCGAAAAAAAGTTCGCATGGCGAAGTTATCGCCAGTTTTGGTGCAATCTTCTGGCGTACTTTCTTAATGCGCGCTCCCGCTTTACACCCTATCCAATTGCAAAACACGCAAAAACGCATATATGTGCGATAATTGCGCATGGTGAAACAAGCGAAAAGGACAGCACATTTTTGGGAAATCAGTCTGTACCCCATAAAAACCCTAACTGACACTGGAAATCAATACAGAAGTGTATTAATAGCCCTAATAAAAAGTATTTTGAGTTCTTTAATTGAGTCAAATGGCTGTTATATGCATATTTGCATAAGTGTGGAAAAATGATATAAAGCAACTTCTTTTGGAATAAAATAATTGCTTTAGTTAAATTGGGGGTACATTAAAATGGGTGATAGTCTATAAAGTGCAGTCTTAAAAAATGTCAAAAATACACCTGCTGCAGCCACCTGCAGTCGGGAAGCTGGCGGACCTAATCCCGACAGCCGGCTTCCCGACTGTCATATCCCGGCAAGGGTCTAAAGACAGGCGTCGATATGCCGACGCCTGTCATTAGAGACATGCCGGGAGCCCGACGCTCGGCATCCCGATCGGAGGGGGAAGGGTTAGGTTTAGGGTTCCGGGGGGGGGACATAGGGTTAAGCACCCCCCCAAGAGGTTAGGTTTAGGTTAGGAGAAGGGGGGGTTAGGGTTAGGCACCCCCAGGGGGAGGTTAGGGTTAAATCTAGACGCCTGTCATTTTACCGACACCGGGAGACCGGCGCCCGGCATCTCGATCAAAGGGGCGCCGAGCGCGGATAGCCGCGTGGGGGGGTGGAGGGTTAGGTTTAGGGTTCCCGGGGGGGGGGGCTTAGGGTTAGGCACCCCCCGGGAGGTTAGGTTTAGGCTAGGGGAAGGGGGGGTTAGCGTTAGTTACCCTCGGGGGGGACTTGGGGTTAGAAACCCCCCCCGGGGGACTTAGGTTTAGGCTAGAAGAAGGGGGGGTTAGGGTTAGGCACCCCTGAGGGAGGGTTAGGGGTTAGAATTAGGTTAGCTAATACCTGAGGATGATCGGGATTTCCACTGCTGCCGGGATGCTGGTGTCGGGATTCCAACCCAAATCATACCGGTTCCCATCTATACAGCCCCCCCCCCCCCAATATACCTGTCCCAGTACTTAAACCCATTTTTGTAAACTTTTTACCTTTTCACCCCAAAAAATGACGTCATTATTAGGGGTAGTTAAGCCAGATTAATTGTTTTTGCCTAAGTAGTCATTGGGGGGGGGGGGGGGGGCAGAGAGTTCTGAACCAAGTCCCCACATTTTTAGGCAAAAATAGAGATTGTGCACATTTTATCACCTACTTTTCGCTGGTTTCTGCATATGGAGTTCTCACACAATTGGATAGCTCGTATGCGCGAAAAGTTCGCATCGGTGAGCGCTTTTTGCCAAACGCCACTTTTCGCACCTAATTGAATCTTATTGTATTTTCTAATTTCACAACATTATTTCACTTGTTTAGCGCCTGGGTTTCTTGGTCTGTAGTATTAGTCTGAATATAGCCTCATTGAACTTTGCCTATGTGAGAAGGCCGGGTTATAGCCAGATCCTCCTCTCTGGTCATAAGTATAAATGCAATCGCCATGCAAACAAATCCGCATTGCCCGTACTCGCATGCGCCCAGAGTAAACAGGGCTGGTTCTAATTCCGCATCAGACCCACAATGTGTTATTTATTTTTTTTCATGGAACTGTGAAATGTATTGGTGAGGATTCAAGTGTCACAATGTTACTGTTCACCATCTGTCTGCAATGTGGCTCAGCCATGGAGCAGGCTTTCCAGTAGGAGTCTGACCTTGGATCTGGAGAAAGAGAGCAGGTTACTGAAAGTTCATCATATGGCAAAAGTTATACAGGGACACAGATAAGATCCTATGCTATAAGGCAATGAGGCAGGCAGTGTAAATAATTGCTTTTATACCTAAGCATGTAGATTTTATGTAACACCCATTCTTCCCCCAGTTTATTGTGTCAGTGTCTGGTACTGCAAAACTTTAGAAGTAGATAATTTCAGCTGACTAGAACTGGGTCCAAAATATTTATTTTTTTCATGCTAAATGAATCATGAGAAGGCTAAGCTGCCGACATAGAGTTGAATGCTAGTTGGCGTAATTTTTTTCCGTATGGTGTGCATGGAACAAAATGCCTATTTTTGCCAGTATACAGAGTGGAAATCTTTGTAGCTAGCAGACTGCCCCTAACTGTTCGCTTGGTGTGATACTCGTCGTACTTCTCACTACGCAATATATATATCTTTTTTCAGATCTTTTTCCTGTTTCAGTATTGACCAATTGCACAGCCTTGTTCAGGCCTGGTGATAGGTGTTCCGGTACTAGGGATGGCCATCGACCATCGATGATTCATAATCATCGATGGTTTTTGGCCATTGTCGAATGCTTTTAACATGGGGGAGAACCAGATGGTTTTCCTCCATTAATGATAAAGCATAACCAAATTTTTTTTTTTCTTTGCAAGGGTTCGGGACACAGAGCATAGCTCCGCCCCTGACACCAGTGAAGCCCCACCCCCATGTTCTGATTGGCCCATGGGCCAGTCAGTCAGAGAACAGGAATGACCATCAGTTGGTAAAACCATTGATGGTCATCCATAGCACAGTTGGCCACCATTGATGGCCACTTGCTAAATTGCCATCGATGGTAACCATCAATGGCTTTCCTTACCTGTTACCCAGCGCCATCGTTCCTTCTCCCCCTGTGCTTACCAGCAACACCAGTGAGAGGGCGGAGGGCGGGGTTAGTCTTGAGACAGCCAGTTTGTGACGGCAGCTGCCGGATTCTGCACTGTGCAGCCACACTGGCCACCTTACGGCCCTGGCGCCCTTGTGCGGCCGCACACACACTGAACGTGCCTGGAGCCAGCCCTGACCATGTTCGATTCATATGCTCTGTAATCTGTGATTTTTCTGAATGCTATATGATATTAAATTGCGGGCTATGAATTGAATTTAATACGTTTTGATGGTCTGAGCCTCAGGGGGTGTGTGTTCATATATATGGAACAATCACAGGTGCAAATTTAGTAGAACCCTTTTATATGGAACAGTTCAAATTGGTTAATGTAGGTGTTAGTAGAAGAGTAATAGATGTAGCTGTCTGGTAACACAAGAGAGAGGCAGACAGGTGCCAGTGTAAGAGGTGGTTCCGTGCGGTGCCTGCTGCCGTGCAGGTGTACGTCTGTTCCTTACCTTGCGTCGCACCCTCTCACCTTCAGGCTGTTTGTTGAACAGATGGTCCTGGAACTCCCAAACAGACCACGGACACAATGACCTAGGAGGAAGGAGATGATGTGAGTAACGTCCTTCCTCACGTCGCCCGACAAGCCCTACCGGACCGAGGGATAGAATCGGGTTTTAAGTGATGATCATCACTGGCACTTTTAGCCTCAGATCCAGAGTTTGCACTCGCGCACCAGGTGAAGACTCACCATTGCCCCGGGATGCAAGGTCCACTGTCCGCCCAGAAGGAAGGAAGGATAGGTAGAAACAAACAAAAAGTGAGAGACAGTACACACAGATATTTCTCACCGTGTTCACTCTTGCTCTTCGTCTGGTCACTCGCCTACAGGTCCCTGTAAGGAGATACACACCACAGCCGTGCAGGGCCTAAACCTATGTCAAGCAACTACACATACTAAAACGACATCGCCCTCAACCTACAGTGTGTGTGTGTAGTGCGACAGGTATAACAATAACTAAACTTTTGCCCTGCACGGAACACCAATCACAGACTCTAAGTACACAAGAGCAAAACACGGTGCTGTCCCTTTAAATACTTGCTACCTGCCTATCCAGAGCTGGCCAGCTCCTCTTCTAGGTGACTGGGGAACACTACTTTTTTGGTGGGAGCCTGACCGCTCTCCACGGGTGAGGGTGAGAGTCGCACAACTGCTCACACCTCTAGAGATTTACACAGGAGCTACCTTCTTTGCCAGTGGTCTGGGCTTATCGCCCAGAACCACTCTCACTGGGTTCGGGGCCCTGGGCCATCACCCAGGGTCTTACCAGTGGCTCAGGCGTTTAAGCTTGCCTAAAACAGTGCATAGGAGGGACTTGGGCTTAATGCCCAGAGTCCCCATTATGTTACCTGAAGGCTATGGGCCTGCCTAATGTAGGGGCTCAGGTAGTGGCCTGGGCCTAATGCCCAGGGCCACTTTATATTAGGGGTGTGCACCGGCCACTTTTCGGGTTTTGGATCTGGATCTTTCTTCGTATTTTGGATCTGGATTGGTTTTGCCAAAACCACCCTTCCGTGTTTTGTGTTTTGGATCTGTATTTTTTTTTTAAAAAGCATAAAAACAGCTAAAATCACAGAATGTGTTGGTTTTTCTGCTCCTATGCTATTATTAACCTCAATAACCTTAATTTCCACTAATTTCCAGTCTATTCTGAACACTTCACACCTCACAATAGTGTTTTTATGTCCAAAAAGTTGCACCGAGGTAGCTGGATGACTATGCTAAGCGACACGAGTGGGCCGCACAAACACGTGACCCATCTAGGAGTGATACTGCAGTGGCAGACAGGATGGCAGTTTGAAAAACTAGGCCCCAAACTGTACATAATGCAAAGAAAAAAAAGAGGTGCAAGATGGAATTGTCCTTGGGCCCTCCCACCCACCCTTATGTTGTATAAACAGTACATGCAGACTTTAACAAAGCAATCATTTCAGCTCCAGGGTCTGCCACACAACTGTGGCTGAAATGATTGGTTCATTTGGGCCCCCACAAAACAAGCTGGCAGTTAATCTGTCCCTGCACAAACTGGCTCTATGGAGGCAAGATGTCCTCATCCTCCTCATCCACCGATTCCTCACCCTCTTCAGTGTTGTGTACATCCTCATCCTCACAGAGTATTAACTCGTCCCCACTGGAATCCACCACCACAGGTCCCTCTGTACGTTCTGGAGGCTGGTCTCCCTGGAAGAGTTGATAATTCATTTTTATGAACATCATCTCCACATTTTGTGGAAGCAACCTCCTACGCCTTTCGCTGACAAGGTTCCCGGCTGCACTAAACACTCTTTCGGAGTACACACTGGAGGGGGGGCAACTCGGGTAAAATAGAGCCAGTTTGTACAGGGGCCTCCAAATTGCCTCTTTTGCCTGCCAGTACAGGTATGGACTGTCTGACATGCCTACTTGGATGCTGTCACCGATGTAATCCTCCACTATTCTGTCAATGGTGACAGTATCATATGCAGTGACAGTAGACATGTCAGAAATTGTTGCCAGGTCCTTCAGTCCGGACCAGATGTCCAAACTTGGTCCTGCCTGCCCTGCATCACCGCCAGCGGGTTGCTTAGGATACCTAAGTTTTTTCCTGGCAGCCCCAGTTGCAGGAGAAAATGAAGAAGGAGCTGTTGACGTGTCACGTTCCGCTTCAGCTGACAGTGTTTTCACCAGCAGGCTTGTGCCGGCCGGAAAGAGAGGCACCAAATAGGCTTTAAACCTAGGATCGAGCACGGTGGCCAAAATGTAGTGGTCTGATTTCAACAGATTGACCACCCTGGAATCCTGGCAAAGTGAATGAAGGGCTTCATCCACAAGTCCCACATGCCGAGCGGAATCGCTCCGTCTTAGCTCCTCCTTCACTTTCGCCAGCTGCTTCTGCAAAAGCCTGATGAGGGGAATGACCTGACTCAAGCTGGCAGCGTCTGAACTGACTTCACGTGTGGCAAGTTCGAAGGGCTGGAGAACCTTGCACAACACGGAAATCATTCTCCACTGCGCTTGAGTCAGGTGCATACCCCCTCCTTTGCCTATGTCATAGGTGGATGTATAGGCTTGAATGGCCTTTTGCTGCTCCTCCATCCTCTGAAGCATATAGAGGGTTGAGTTCCACCGCGTCACAACCTCTTGCTTCAGGTGATGGCAGGGCAGGTTCAAGAGTGTTTGCTGGCGCTCCAGTCTTCGGCACGCAGTCGCTGAATGGCGAAAGTGGCCAGAAATTTTTCGGCCCACCCAAAGCGTCTCCTGCACGCCCCTGTCGCTTTTCAGAAAATTCTGCACCACCAAGTTTATTGTGTGAGCAAAACATGGGACGTGCTGGAATTTGCCCAGATGTAATGTCCGCACAATATTGGTGGCGTTGTCAGATATCACAAATCCCCAGGAGAGTCTAAGTGGGGTAAGCCACTGGGCGATGATTTCCCTCAGTTTCTCGTTGTCGGCGGTGTGCCTCTTACTGAAACCGGTGATACACAGCGTAGCCTGCCTTGGAATGAGCTGGCGTTTCTGAGATGCTGCTGCTGTTGCTGCGTAAGGTGATACATCTACCCAGTGGGCTGTCACAGTCATATAGTACTTAGTCTGCCCTGTTCCACTTGTCCACATGTCCGTGGTTAAGTGGACATTGGGTACAACGGCATTTTTCAGGATACTGAGGACACTTTTTCTGACGTTTCTGTACAGTTTCTGTATCGCCTGCCTAGTGAAGTGGAACCTAGACGGGATTTGGAACCGGGGACACACTACCTCCATCAATTGTCTAAATCCCACTGCACTAATGGTGGATACCGGACGCACGTCTAACACCAACATAGCAGTCAAGGCCTCAGTTATATGTTTTGCTTCAGGATGACTGCTGTCGTACTTCATCCTCCTCGCTAAGGACTGTTGGAGGGTCAATTGTTTAGTAAAAGTAGTGGTGTTCCTACTTCCTCTCTGGGATGATGAACGACTCCCAGTAGCAGCAGCGGCAGCAGGAGGCGTAGCAATGCAGGATCCTCCGGAGGAATCCCGGATAGGAGAGTCAGTCATGCCAGTGACATGGCCTGCAGGACTACTTCCGATCCTGACTAAGGAGGAAATTGACGAGGAGGGAGTTGATGGTGTGGTTTGCAGGCGCTTGGATACAACAGGACAACGGGATTTAGGTGTCCCTGGACTGCTTACGGTCTTAGCCAAAGTTTCTGAACTTGACAGTAACTTTTTAAGAACGCGCTGCAGGTGCCGTATAAGGGAGGATGTTCCTAGGTGGTTAACGTCCCTACCCATACTTATTTCACCTTTACATATGGTACATATGGCAAGACAGTTGTTGTCCGGATTTGGATAGAAATATTGCCAGACCAAAGAGGTGGAATGTTTGGTCTTCTGCCCAGGCATGACCGTGATGGGCTTTTTCATCCCACGGACAACAACTGTCTCCCCCGGAGCCTGATTTAAACAAACCACATCACCATCAGAATCCTCCTCGCCAACTTCCTCCTCAGCGCCAGCTACACCAGTATCCTCATCCTGTTGTACTTCAACAGTGACATCTTCAATTTGCATATCAGCAAGTGGACTGTGGGTGCTCCTTTCAGCACTTGCAGGGGGCGTGCAAATGGTGGAAAGAGCCACCTCTTCCCGTCCAGTGCTGGGAAGGTCAGGCATCGCAACCGCCACCACACTTGGACTCTCCTTGGGGATTTGTGATATCTTCTTAGAACGCACAGTTCTTTGCTGTGCTTTTGCCCTCTTAACTCGTTTGATTTTTTTAGCGGGAGGAGGGCTTCCATAGTCATGTGAAGCTGAACCACTAGTCATGAACATACTAGTCATACTAGTATGATACACACTAGTCATAGGGAAAGACCTTAGCCGTTCCTTGCCACTCCGTGTCATAAATGGCATATTGGCAAGTTTACGTTTCTCTTCAGATGATTTAAATGTTTTTTTAAGGTCATTTTCCTGAACTTTGTCATTTGGGATTGTATGTGGCCTCTACTATGACATTGGGCATCGGCCTTGGCAGACGACGTTGATGGCATGTTATCGTCTATGTCATGACTAGTGGCAGCAGCTTCAGCACTAGGAGGAAGTGGTTCTTCATCTTTCTCTATTTTATTTTTATCGGAGAAAGTTTGGTCCTCCATTTATGTTATATCGATTTGATATATACGTGCGGCTAAGGCGCACACAAACACAGAAAATATTTTTTTATTTTTGCTGGAGAGTAGTGCACTTTGTGGGTTACACCACCCTTTAAGAAACGAGCCAGCCGGCTCTTTACTTATGGGACACAGGCGCACGCTTAGCGCTGCTCCTTTGTTGATGCACGTGCGGCTACTGCGCACACAATTCACAAACACAGAAAATATTTTTTTATTTGGTTTGGAGTGTACTTTGGGGGTTACAGCACCCTTTAACGGTCAAGCCAGCCGGCCCTTTACTTATGACACAGGCGCACGCTTGGCGCTGCTCCTTTGTTGATGCACCTGCGGCTACTGCGTACACAATTCACAAACACAGAAAATATTTTTTTATTTGGTTTGGAGTGTACTTTGGGGGTTACAGCACCCTTTAACGGTCAAGCCAGCCGGCCCTTTACTTATGACACAGGCGCACGCTTGGCACTACTTTGTTGATGCACGTGCGGCTACTGCGCACACAATTCACAAACACAAAAAATATATTCTTTTATTTTGTTTGGAGTGCCTTTTGGGGGTTACAGCACCCTTTAGCGGTCAATCCAGCTGGCCCTTTATTTATGGGACACAGGCGCATGCTTGGCACTACTTTGTTGATGCACGTGCGGCCACAGTGCACACAATTCACAAACACAGAAAAAATATATATTTTTTTTGCACTTGGGGTGAGCACCCCTGACTGACAGAGCACCCCCTGGACAACACTACAGCACCCCTTTAGGACTGGGACACTGCACAGGACTTTGGAGTGGGCACAGCCCCTATGGACAACTGACTGCACAACACAGTCCAGCCAGCCCCTATGGACTTTGAAGTAGTGGACACAGCCCCTATGGATAACAGCAGCACAGCACAACACTGCACTACACTACACTACACAGCCCAGCCAGCCCTAACTCCCACCCTCCCTCTTCACTGTCCACAGCCGAGTGTGAAAATGGCGCCGACGTGGGTACCTTTATATAGGATCCAAAACCCGCGAGACCCGGAAGGCGGGATGATGAAATTTTGCCTCGATTTCAGATCCGAGTATGGCAGGAAAAGTCGAGCCTGACTCGGACCGGCCTCGGATCGGAGGGGTTCGGATTTCAGAAATCCGAACCCGCTCACCCCTACTTTATATGGGGCTCAGGCCTATGGGCCTGCCTAACAGTGGGCTCACTTAGTGGCCTGGGCCTAATACCCTGGCCACCTTATGGTTTGTGCGGCTCGGGCAGGCTGCCCAACTACTTGATCCATTAGTGACCTGGGCCTAGTACCCAGGTCACTTGCACGTACCTGGGGCAATTGAATCCCTATAGGGCTTAATGCCCGCTACTGCCCCCTAGGCCTTGTGCCCGTCTATATGGCCACAGACCTAATGCTTGGATGTCCCCACGGGCCTAGTGCCCGACAACCCTGGTGGTCTACGGAGCGGGTATGTGGTAGGGCTCACGGAGTGCCTACCTGCTCCGTTGGAAGAGGCTGCGGGGGGAGCTTCGTTAGCTCTTTTACTTTCCACCCCCGCAGTCGTCTCCGGTCCCCAGCCGCATTCTTCTGCCGCTGGCCCATCCTGGCCAGCGGCGCCGCCTCTTCTTCTCCATGTCCAGATGGTCCCTCCTATCTTCCTTCTTGTTCACGGTGTCTTCTGGCCTCTTCCGCGGCCACCGGAACTCTTGCCCTGACGCTCTCTTCGGGAGGTATTCACTTCTCCCACTCCGCCGCCGGACTGACTTCCCACTCAGCGGCATCTGACACATGATGCCGCGAGTGGGCGGAGCTATGATGTGGCGAGCCATGATTGGCTCGCCGCGTCTGCCTCCTATTGGTTGCTGGCCCGCGAGCCTTGTTTGGCTCGCAGCCAGAGCCAAACACCCGCCACCGCTGAACCAAGGTTACCGGGTGACAGGCTACAGTAAGCCCACACCCGGAGCCAAGTCCTGCCCACCGCACCCGACGATTGACTGGTGTTGGGAACAGATACTTCCGTGGCGATGGACGCAGAAACAGCATCCCGGCGCTGGGAGCAGAAACAGCATCCCAGCGCCGGACACTGATGTGTCCCGCAGGGGACACATCTCCTCTTGCTGTGCCGATGCTGGGATCAGCCACTTGATCCCAGGGGCACGGCTTTCCACACCAGTGTACATAGTACTTTTATTATGTCACAGTGCTCAAGGGAATTAGCAACACAATTCTGCATACACTGTACAGCTCTGTAGGTGAAGGCTGTCGTAGAAGTTCTAGAGAAAAGGGCTGTGAGACAGTGGGGAGGAGGACCCTGCTCCTAGGAGCTTACAATCTAGGGGTTAACGGGAGATGGCCGTTCTGGCCTTCCTCAGGGAATGTGGCTATGAATTGAATTCGAAATGTAATTAGAACATAGCATCGATCCGCCCAAGCCACCACAAATCCGCACAAACCACACACCAGGCTGCTCATGCCACACCCATTTTTCTGATCGGCCTTGTGTGTTAATAACAGGACTGTCCTGGAAAAACTGGGAGTCGCGACTGCTTGCTGCAGTATGTGATAGCAGCACTGAATGAGTAAATGTCACCTGTTTCTCACATATATCAGTAGCAGCAGCAGATCCTACATGTATCTCCCAGGGGAGGTCTGCTCGCTGCCGGTCTATGCAGAAGGATTGTGAGCATGCAGGGGATCAAATTGCACAAATTGACAATCAGGCCAGGCTCCTAGGGACTGCATCAGCTGCAGCCCCTAGAAGTGAGGGGTTGGGTATGGGATCCCTGCGGGCGGGATGCCGCTGATCAGAATACTGACAGTCAGAATCCCGACACCCTCAGGTAAGTAACCCTCCCTCCCCGGTGCCTAACCCTATCCTCCCCCCTTAGTGCCTAACCCTAACCTTCCCCTCGCCGGTGCCTAACCCTTACCCTCCCTCCTTAGTGCCTAACCCTCGCCGGTGCCTAACCCTCCCTCCTTAGTGCCTAACCTTCCCCTCCTTGGTGCCTAACCCTCCCTCCTTGGTGCCTAACCCTACCCTTCCCCTCGACGATGCCTAACCCTCCTTAGTGTCTAACCCTAACCTTCTTCTCGCCGGTGCCTAACCCTCCCCCCTTAGTGCCTAACCCTAACCTTCCCCTCACTGGTGCCTAACCTCCCTCTGCCCGGTGCCTAAGCCTAACCCTCTCCCTAACCCCCGATACTTATCTTCGGGATGCCGGCGGTCTGGATTCTGGTGCCGGGATCCCGACACTGATGGAATTCCGGCACCGGTACATCGACAGTCGGCATCCCGCACACCAGGATGCTGACTACATCCCGAAGTAAGATAGGGCTGCCATTATAGCAGGGTAGTGGCTTCCCATGGGAAGCCCTCTCTCTGCTAATTGTAGTCTCAGGGGGAGAAAAAAACTCCCACTGGGACTGCCTGTCCGGCTGTGATTAACAGGGAGTGCTTCCAAAGGGAAGTCACTGTCACTGTGCTAGGCAGTCCCTGCGGGTGTTGGATTTTATTGTGGGAAGCTGCAGTCCCACAGCCCCTGGGTAAAAATCACAAATGGTCAGGAATTCTCAACAGTGTTGGACTGAGGCATGAAGGGCCCACCAGGGAATGCATTGGTAGGGACCCAAGTTTAAGGGGTGTGGACAGCCACCAGAGGAGGTGTGGCCAGCCACCAGAGGAGGTGTGGCCAACCACCACAGGGGGACTTGGCAAACCATTAGAGTGGACATACCGAGAACAGGGCCCCTTTATAAATGAGGGGACAGGGGTGTGTCAGGACCACCACTATGTTTTATATCATTCTTTATTTTGAGTGCTCACAAGAATGAGAGGAAACAATTACATAGCAGAAACAAACAGAAGCAAAATATGTGACCTATTTTATAGCTGGAATGAGAATACCGAAAGCAAATAAAACAGAAAACAGGTATATCTACACAACTAGAAGGATAGGGAGGGGGTGGGGTGTAAGGGGGGAAAATGACCACTAACTTTGATTGGCAGGAGGGCTAATCTTGGTTCGGTTTCCATACAAATAAACCAGTCGCCCAAGTTCATCCGTAATCCTGCTCCACCAAGTTACTGACCCTAGATGAGAGGGTAAAGCCCCTGGGCAGGGGGGTCTACTGTGGATTTCCCCATGTACACCTGTGGGCCAATCCGACCCTGCTTCTCAACCACTATCCTCTAGTACTCGCCCCCTGTGCCTGTCTGGCTTTCTGTACTGTTTTGTTAAAAAAAAAACCATTTATTTGAATTTTCACTGTATTGGACACAATAGATCATATAAACATACTACAAGTAATAACAAAACAGGGAGTAGCAATAGTCACATTGCAGACATCATAGAACAAACCAATATTTGGGAATATATCCCGTCTGTACCCATTTAACATCATACTTGCCTACTGTTTTTTGTTTTATCTCTTTGGGAGAAGCCTGGAGAGGAGATGCTGCTGGATACTTCAGGGGCGGGCCTAGGCTGTCACGTAATTAGCCCCGCCCATGCATATGGACTGCGATTCCCAGTATTATCTCCCCATAAGAGAGATCCGCCCACCCAGAAGACTGCACGAAAAATGTTGAATCTCCCACAACTCCCGGGGGAGTAGGTTAGTGCAGAGAATACGTATCAGAATCGACCAACACACAAGACCCCTAGGTGTAAGGAACACAACACACATCATCCAATCTTTTATTTAGATTTAAATTTACTTCAGCCTTAACATATGGATTAGATATAATGATTATGGTTTAGTGAGGTGTTACTGTGATTGACAACTTTTGCTTGAAGGAGATCTGCAGCAGGAAATTGACTGGTAATAGGACTTCCCCTAAGAACAGGAAACTAATGTAACACAAATGTCTCAGCTGTAGTGTAGTTTACATTTTTCTTGTTCTTTACATTGCAAGTGCTCATAGTCACTTCTCCTTCACCTGTCACTATTTGATACATTTTGTTCCTGACCTGTTTAGGGGCATATTTATAAATCATCGTGTTCTAGACCCGACAATTGTAATTCCTTATCGCTGCTATTCACGGCAATTAGAAATTAAGTTAAATAATTGCTAATTGATACTACGCATGTGCGGTTGGCTGACCACACGTGTGCAGTGACCATTGCCGGGGTGGGGTCCGAACTACCTACAGAATGATCTCCCCATAATTTCTACGCTGTGTAGACCATAGGATTCACATTCCGGAGCTTGGTAACTTGGACAGCCTTGCAGCCCCCTAGAAACCTATGGAACCTGCTTCTGCTGTTGGAAATGGTACCAGAGATAGCTACTGCGCTTCCTCCATGAAGCTATTGTCCTAATTAGTTAGTTTGGTTATTGTAACCTATAGGTTGCATATTTGTATTTTTGTCGTCATTCATGGAACATCGGGATAGGAGTGTGCCCAGTACAAATACCTCCTTCACCACTATGATCGCGTCCCGGAGGAGGGTGTGGCCACTGGATGGGGCTGGGCTACACTCCATCGGGAAATACATTTATTGCTTGGTGGCAGCACATGCAGCAGGAGGTTGCTTAGGCCTGGGTAATTTGTACCTTCCCTCCACTCTTTTCTGTTATAAGCAAGTGGTGAAAAAGGTTTTAATGTGGGAAAGTCATTCCCGGGGCAACGTCTTATTGGATCTACTATCGGGCCAAAACTATGATTTTTGTCACCCGGGACAAGACCATAATTTGGCGGCCCCCCCAAAAAAATACAACATAGAGGACGAAAAGGGTGTGTGGTTTTGTGACACAGTAATGCCCCTAATAACACATTATTGACCCTTATAACACATTATGCCACAGTAATGCCCCTTACAACACATTATGCCACAGTAATGTCCCTTACAACACATTATGCAACACAGTAATGCCCCTTACAACACATTCTGCCACAGTAATGACCCTTATAGATTAAGCCACAGTAGTGTCCTTTATTCATTATACCACAGTAATTCCCCTTATACATTATGCCACAGTAATGCCCCTTATACATTATGCCACAGTAATTCCCCTTATACATGTATGCCACAGTAATGCCCCATATACATTATGCCAGAGTAATGCCCAATATACATTATGCCACAGTAATTCCCCTTACACATGCTACAGTAAGGCCCCTTTTACATTATGCCACAGTAAGGCCCCTTACACATTATGCCACATTAAGGCCCCCTTTACATAATGCCACAGTAAGGCCCCTTACACATTATGCCACAGTAAGACTCCTTACACATTATACCACAGTAAGTCCTCTTTTACAGTAAGGCCCTATCTCCCTTCTCTTGTCAGGGCTGTTGCGATGTGTGAGCTTGGGGTGGCCAGTGACGAGGCTGCCACACACTGGGGAACTGTCAGTACTGCCATCATTGTAATGTGGCGCTGCTCACGAACCAATTGGAGCTCACGGACCGGCAGCGACTGACGTTGTCTCTGTGCCTCTCAAGGCCAGGATGCGGCTCCAAACCCACAAGAGCAGCAACCTAGCCCCTCAGCATCCCCTCAAGTCCAGCACCCGGGTCACGTGCCCCCTTAGTCCCCCCCCTCCCCCCTAGTTGCTCCCCTGCCTAATATATATATATATATATACAGTCAGGTGCATAAATATTGGGACTGACAGAATTTTCATATTTTGGCCTCTATTCACCACCACAATGGCTTTGAAAAGAAACAAACAAGATGTGCTTTAACTGCAGACTTTCAGATTTAATTTGAGGGTAATTACATCCAAATCAGGTGAACGGTTTCTATATGTGCCTCCCACTTTTTAAGGGGCCAAAAGTAATGGGACAAACTAAACAATCCTAAATCTGACTTTCACTTTTTAATACTTTGTTGCAAATCCTTTGCAGGCAATTACAGCCTGAAGTCTGGAACGCATAGACATCACCAGACGCTGGGTTTCATCCCTGGTGATGCTCTGCCAGGCCTCTATTGCAAATGTCTTCAGTTCCTGTTTGTTCTTGGGGCATTTTCCCTTCCGTTTTGTCTTCATCAAGTGAAATACATGCTCAATCGGATTCAGGTCAGGGGATTGACTTGGCCATAGCATAACATTCCACTTTTTTTAGCCTTAAGAAACACTTTGGTTGCTTTTGCAGTATGCTTCGGGTCATTGTCCATCTGCACTGTGAAGCGCGTCCAATGAGTTCTGAAGCATTTGACTGAATATGAGCATATAATATTGCCCGAAACACTTCAGAATTCATTCTGCTGCTTTTGTCAGCAGTCACATCATCAATAAATACAAGGGAACCAGTTCCATTGGCAGCCATACATGCCCATGCCATGACACTACCACCACCATGCTTCATTGATGAGGTGGTATGTTTTGGATCATGAGCAGTTCCTTTCCTTCTCCATACTCTTCCCTTCCCATCACTCTGGTACAAGTTGATCTTTGTCTCATCTGTCCATAGGATGTTGTTCCAGAACTGTAATGGCTTTTTTAGATGTTGTTTGGCAAACTCTAATCTGGTCTTCCTGTTTTTGAGGCTCACCAATGGTTTGCATGTTGTGGTGAACCCTCTATATTCACTCTTGTGAAGTCTTCTCTTGATTGTTGACTTTGACACATATACACCTACCTCCTGGAGAGTGTTCTTGATTTGGCCAACTGTTGTGAAGGGGTTTTTCTTAACCAGGGAAATAATTCTTCTGTCATCCACCACAGTTGTTTTCTGTGGTCTTTTGGGTCTTTTGATGTTGCTGAGCTCTCCGGTGCGTTCTTTCTTTTTAAGAATGTTCCAAACCGTTGATTTGGCCACACCTCATGTTTTTGCTATCTCTCTGATGGGTTTGTTTTGATTTTTCAGCCTAATGATGGCTTGCTTCACTGATAGTGACAGCTCTTTGGATCTCATATTGAGAGTAGACAGCAACTGAGTCTAAATGCAAATGTCACACCTAGAATCAACTCCAGACCTTTTACTTGCTTAATTGATAATGAAATAACGAGGGAATAGCCCACACTTGTCCATGAAATAGCTTTTGAGTTGATAGTCCCATTACTTTTGGCCCCTTAAAAAGTGGGAGGCACATATAGAAACCATTGTAATTCCTACACCGTTCACCTGATTTGGATGTAATTACCCTCAAATGAAATCTGAAAGTCTGCAGTTAAAGCACATCTTGTTTGTTTCATTTCAAAGCCATTGTGGCGGTGAAGAGAGGCCAAAATATGAAAATTCTGTCAATGTCCCAATATTTATGCACCTAACTGTAATATTATATATATATATATATATATATATATATATATATATATATACACAGTATATAATGTCAGCAGTAAGAGAAAATGGTGGCCATTACAACTTAGGCCCCTGTGACACAATATACCTTAGTAGTGGAGGTTGAGTCTCCCATTTCCAAATATTCCGAAATACGGAATTTTTTTAGCATGACTGAGAAAGTGAAACCATTGCTTTTTGATGGTTCAATGTACACAAACTTTATTTAAGGCACATGATTATTAAAATATTGTATAAAATTACCTTCAGGGTTTGTGTATAAGGTGTATATGAAACAAATACATTTCATGCATACATTTCCCCTGGAACCCTCCCCAGCAATGGCGGCCGTACATGTGTATTCAGCGGGACTGCGCATTCACAGCAGCCCCAACAGCTCTCCGGCCACATCGCAAGGACGGGATCCTTTCAGAGCCCCTCTCCCTGCATGTGCGGGATGATACATGCAGGCGCTATGATTATATATTGCAATACAATCATGGGTGGTAATGTTATGCCCAGATCGCATTGCAATTGCTACCATTAATAAATGGGGTCCTTAAGCATTGACTTAAGGTGGGTAACGGGAGATTAGAAGTAGCAGTTTAAAATGGAATCTACACTGCGCTAGCGAATTACGTTAATATGCATTTTATTTAATTTAGAAATAATTTATAATGATTTATGATTTTTATATCATAATCTAGTTACAATACTATTAATAGATTGGCGTTACTGAGTCTGAGGGCCTGAATCAGCAAGGATCGCAACTGTGATTCCACACGCAATCGACCGATTGTTGCATTCTGCGCATGCGTATGCATCACTCCACTGTGATCGGGACTATGGGCCTGATTCAGAGCCGCTCGTAAGCAGCCGCTCGTTCGCTCTGAGCGATGTTCGCACATCTGCGCATGCGTATGGGTTGTAATGCGCATGTGCCAACCAGTCAGTGCGGTCGGAAATCGTGTGCTCGCAAAATAGCGAGTGCCTGCTAATTTGAGTGACAGGATGAGGCGTTTGTGGGTGGTAACAGGGGAAGGTGCTTGAAAATGGGGAGTGGAGATCCGAACGCAGGCGTGCCAAACGGTCAAAAAGGGCGTTTTAAGGGTGTGCATAATTAACAAAGCAGCGTCATTGACCACGTCACTTGGTTGTCTTTTAGCCTGAACTGCTCGCATGATTGCAGTAGGAAAATGCTACCACAAGCACTGCGAGCAGTTCATACACCTTTCGATGTACTTGATTAATCTAATAAATAGCGGAGATGACGTATGATGCGAACGGCCAGGGGGCATCTTTACAAAATAGTGAGTGCATGTTTCGGACGCTCGCTCAGACATAGAGGCGTCAACAGACCGCAAAGAGTGAGCGCTCAATTTAAATAGCCAGCCCCTTTTTCTGAACGAGCGAGCGCAAATAGCGTCCAGCTCTGAATCAGGCCCTGTGATCGCAGTACCTACCAGACCCATCGCAGAGTGATTGACAGAAAGTACCGTTTGAGGTGGTGACGGGGGGGGATGGTCGGCGAAACACAGGCATGCCAGTGCATATGAACGCTGTTGCAGTGGTGTGCATAAATTATCCACTGCGATGCTATATGCAGCCTGAGATCTCACTGCGTGCGATGAGGTTAGCTATTCCGGAGTAAGGTCAAAGTGTGTGAGGCTGCGATTGTACTCGATGTTACCGATGGTTTTGCAGACTTACTAAACATTACGGATGTAAGGTAAGGTGGGCGTCCTTATGTTGTGAAGCGATCGCAGAGGTTTAGCATATCTTCGCAGTGAGACTGCGTGCGTAATCGCTATTGAAATCGCAGTTGCGATCCATATTGAATCAGGCCTTGAGCCCATTGATCATCTTTAAAATTAGCCACAGATATCCACACTCCTTAATCTATCATTTTTTCGAGTTATGGCGGCTCCCGCATAATGAATAAGTGCCGATAAAAATTATGATTTAAGTTGGATAGTGCACCTGTTCCTCGGCTGTATACATTCTTACTTATGGCTCCTTGCTGTGCTAAAATGTAAAATGACACAGGGTAAAAGATGATATGCAGACACAGGTGTACCTAACTGGCTTATTATGTGCAGTGTAACACGACATACCACGTAGCACAAAGGAAGAATAACAAAATAACATAACATATCCTGCAGAACAATAACTAACCTGCTGTATACACGTCGCTGTCAGGTGGGCAGCAAATCTGCCGATATGTCCCACATACGGGTTTTGTCACCTTTCTGTTGCATTTGCATCAATTTCCTTCCTGATTATTACAACCTGCTCACTTTCCCTGATGAAATGGAAGGACGGCCACTGAGGTTTATATGGGACTGTTTGGGTCAAATCAATTACGGAATCTAATTGTGCGTACACACGGTAGGATTTTAATGAACGATAACGGTATTGATCAACGATGAATCATTCATTTTTATGCAGCGAACGATCAACGAATGACTAACGATGCACGTTGTCGCATGGACAACTTGGACAATTTCCTCACGATTTGCATGTTAAGAGATGACTTCACTGAAATACCTATCATAGAGATCTATCAGTGTGTACACCCAAAATCGTTTGCCCTGCATTACAGAAAGCTGGAGGAAAATCTATCAGCGATATCATTGGTTGTGCAGGTTGTACCTAGTGTATGCACCATAAGGTGTCCCTGTCAAGTCAGTGTTGGAGAAATCCTGGACCGGAATTCTACATCCTGCAGGACAGTGCTTACCAAATCCAGTCCTCGGGACACCCTAACAGTGCATGTTTTCCATATCTCGTTGCTGGTGCACAGGTGTATTAATTACTGATTGACACATTTTAAAAGATCCACAGAAGGTTCTAATTATTGCTTTTGCCATTCTGTGAGGAGACCTGGAAATCATGCAATGTCAAGCTGGATACACGATAGGCTATCCATTGCACGATATATCATTCCAACGCAGATCACAACAATATATTATGCAGATCATATAGTGCACAGGTTCTCAAACTCAAGACCTCATTCACAGTCGGTCGTAGCGGCCGCACGGTCGTACGCCACCGATGTTTGCTAAACTGCGCATGCGTAAAGTTCGCAATGCGCGTGCGCAAACTAGCTGCTACGATCACAAATTTCTCTCTCCTTGAACACAGCCAGGTCGGTAGTTTGAGTGACAGATTGAGGTGTTTGTGGGTGGTAACAGGGGAAGGTGCTTGAAAACGGGGGAGTGGAGATCCGAACGCAGGCGTGCCTAATTATGCGAACGGCGTTTTATGGGAGTACATAATTAACAAAGTTGCGTCATGGCACATGGGAGGTTTTTACACTGACATGATCGTAGAGCTTAAGAGAGGGTATGGTCAACCTTAAGCTCTACGACCAGTTCCAATGGTCTCGATTAATCCTTATATGCCCGGAGATGACGTGTAATGTGAACGAGAAGGGGGCGTATTTTTTTGTCTTCCGGCCGCTTCCTCCCCTTGGTCGGCCAGCTACCGATCCGATCTTAGGGACGCAACTTGCGAGAGCATCATTTGCATATCCGGCCCCTTTTCCTGTATGACCGTGCGGCCGCAACGACTGACTCTGAATGAGGTCCTCAGGACCCCAAACAGTACATGTGATTCTGTGAGGAGACATGGAAAACAAATGAGATATTAGCTCCACCTGTGGATATTTTAAAATGTGTCAGTGAGTAATGAATACACCTGTGCACCAGCTAAATGTGACCTGCAAAAAGTGAACTGTGTGGGGTCTTGAGGACTGAGAGGGGTATTCAATATGGGTGCGAAAACATTGTTTTTGCGTTAATATCGGAGCTATGACGTCATTATCGGAGGTTTTACTTTTACACCGTATTCAATTTCAAAGACTTTTCGCAGTTTTGAAAAGTCTTTGATAAAAAACGGGGATAACTTTTCACCATTGAATAGGTGTCGAAAAAAAGTGCAGAATTGGGGTTTAGGGGTGCAGGCTTAAAAAAATAGCCTGCACCCCTGGGAATGACATTTAAAAAATAACTGTGTCAAAAAATAACAAAAAATAAAAAATAGGGACACCCCAAAAAATGAATTTCAAAATTGGGGTGAAAAAAAAAAAATGGGAAAAAATTGATTAACAATAGGGAAATAGGTTCAGGGCTATTCTGCAAGTATGCGGCAGGTGTTTTCTAGAATAGATTTATAGCGGCAGGTGCACAAATGCAGAATTTTTAAAAACTTACTTTAGGGACTTAAAAATATGCTAGTACCCATTTTCATGTACCCCAAATTTGATGGGACCACTTAAAAAACCGAAAAAAATAACCTAAGTGCTCTTCTGCAACACTTCTTCAATGTCGGGAAAAAAACACCTGCTGCGGCTATTTAAATCCCCGACTTTCATTTAAAGGCTAAAACGGGGGTACCCATAGTGATCCCCCATGTTTTTACAACTTTAGGGGGGTCCTACAATTTTTTTAAGGAAAAATTTGTAACTTTACGCAAATCCAACTTCGGAGGATCCCGTTTTCGTTAATTTTATATTGAATACGGGGATAAGCGGGAGCGCGCCCGATACTTTAACGCAGGTAAAAACTCTGACATGAAACGTTAACTTCGACTGTGAAGTTAACGTTTCATATTGAATACCCCTCTGAGTTTGAGAACCACTGGTATAGTGTGTATGCCCGATTGCGCATGGCCACGGGTCATTCATCGCATTGTCCCACCTGCTGTGCAGCACAGCAGATGGGACTATGAGATAAGTGACGCCATGCTGCTAAATGCATCATGGAACTACACATCACTGCGTCGTCCACTGCATCGTGCCTCATGTAGTGCATACCCAGCATTGGTGTGTCCCAAGCTGTCCCATGTTAGCACTGATGACTTTGGCCATTTCCATTCCCTCCGTAATTTAGCCGCTGGTGGATCTCTATGCCGAATTATCTATTTCAATCATCCACAGATCAGGTGACTGGGAAGGTCACCGCATTGAGCGGAATTCACAGACATGTCCGCACAACCATTCCAGGGCTATCTTAGCTGTGTGGCATGGTACCTTATCTTGCTAAAAATAATAATTTTATTTATATAGCGCTCTTTCTTCAGTAGGACTCAAAGCGTTACTAGTTCATAAATGGTTATACTGATGCCATGAAGGAATGAATATATATACTATGCCATGTAAATGTAGCTTTGATATAGGCCAAAAAAAACCCCATACAACCTACCATTATACATCCAGCACCAGCCTGCATTATTTGTCTCGGTAGAATGGCGGCTACATAGACAGATGGCCCATGCTTGATACACCCATAACATTGCTGCACGTCAGAACTTCCACTGTTCAGTTTTTCTAACACAGTGGTTCTCAAACTCGGTCCTGAGGACCCCACACAGGTAACTTTTTTTCCAGGTCACCCAGTATTCATTACTCACTGACACATTTTAAAAGATCCACAGGTGGACCTTATTTCACTTGCATTTCTGTTAGGAGGCCTGGAAACATGCACTGTTTGGGGTCCTGGGGACCGAGTTTGAAAACCTTTGTTCTAACACACTAGAGCTGGTTACACTACGACATATCGTTCTGACGTATGATCGAAACAATATTGGGTATTCGTATAGTGTGTATGCCCGATCCATCGTTCAAGAGGATAATTCATCGTATCGTCCCATCTGCTGTTCCGTACAGCAGGTGAGATGGTGCAATGAACGATGCCATGCAGCTACATGTCGTATGTAATGATACATTGCACCTCTGTTTAAACAAGGATCGTGAAGTATGTACGGCGCGTGCAATGTATTGTTATATCGCATCGTTACGTCGCTGGGTCACACATCGTATAGTGTGTACCTAGCTTTAGACACAATGTTTGACCAGGGCATGCCAGTTATGATCCATCAGTCCCTGTTCATAATAGCACGGTCTGCACAAGTGATGCAGTCAATGCGTTAGCGATCAAATAATGGGAAATACATATAACCTGGGATGGACTGGCCAACATGTCTACAGGGGAAATCCCCGGTGGGCCCTACTGCCCGAGAGCCCACCCCCTCCTCTAGGAGTCAGTAACTTGGTGGAGAAGCATCATGGATGAACTTGCGTGCTTGGTTTGTTTCTGTGGAAACTACACAAAGATTAGCCCTCTTGACAATCAAAGTGGGTGGTCCTGACACCCCTCCCCCTTTAAAAAGTGGTCCAATTCTATGCATGTCCTTTCTAATGGGATGAGTGGACACAAGCCAAAAGATGAGTGAGTGCAGACCGGATGACAAGTGGGCGTTGACCATACGACAAATGGAGGTGGTGCGGACAAGAGGGCCGGAGCGGTGGGGGCGGACCCCCCTTTCTAAAGTGCCCCGGATCCCCCCATAGGCTAAATCCAATCCTGTCTAATTCCACCACTGAAGTGGGGACTAAACATTTTCTTCCACACTTTTACTATAGATTATTATTTATTACATCACTTTGTCAGTGCGTCCTGGTGCACAAATTACCTACAACGCAAAGGTCTATTTCGCGGGCAGTCCATTGTATGTACGGCCTGGACTGAATGAGCCGTTACCCTGGAACATGTGTTAGGTTATTGTATTACTAAATCATTAATGCCCAGAATCCTGTGCTCTGCTGAAATGTATACAGCGCTTAGGATGTTTACTTTCTCCCTCGGTCTCCGCACCAAGAGCCCTCCCGTGTCTATAAGACATGAGTACACTTGAGAACTTCAGGAGGTGCCAAAAAACATAACACATAGATGTGAGATGTTAGGCTCGCACGGACGGGAGAAGGATTGTGGGTATATACGTGTGCTGAAGGCACAGGGTGACTCTCTCTCTGCTCTAAACAACCATCAATTACAAGCACAGGGCAACCAAAGAACTAAAAACGGTATTCTGACCACATGGGAAATTGCTGGACTGAGGGAATAATGGGCATCATGGATCGCAACTGCAACAGCGTACGCAGATTGGTCGATTGTGCATACTGCGCATGCAAATGTACCACAGTGCGCATGCATGAGTTAGCATTGCGATCACACTGCGATCACTCACGCAGAGAGCAAGCCATAGCAGAGTGAGTGACGGGACATCAGCATTGGGGGTGGTGACGGGGAGAGGTCAGAGAAACGCAGGCGTGCCTGGTCGTTTGAACACCGTTACATGGGAGTGCATACACTAGCTACTGCGACAGCATACGGAGCTTGAGTACTCACTGCGTACAAGGAGGTTAGCAATTTCTTAGTAAGGTCAGGGCTGCTGTAATTTTGAGTGAGGGGCCGATGTTACTCGATGTTCCTGATGTATACACAGGACTGCAAGGTATTACGGATGTGAGATAGCGGTAGTGGGTGTCTATGCTGGCTGTGCGACGGCTTTGCGATTGCAGTCATTGGCATATTTTCGCAGCAGACCTCCGTGCGGAATCGCAGCTGTGATCGCAATAGTGATCCGTAGTGAATCAGACCCAATATATGGATTATGCACTTTGGGCCTGATTCAGAGCCACTCGTAAGCGGCAGCTCGTTCGCTCCGAGCGATGTTTGCCCAACTGCGCATGCGTACGGATCGTTATACGCATGCGCGAACCAGTCAGTGCGGCCGAAATTCATGTGCTCGCAAAATAGCGAATGCCTGCTAATTTGAGTGACAGGATGAGGCGTATGTGGGTGGTAACAGGGGAAGGTGCTTGAAAACGGGGAGTGGAGATCCGATCGCAGGCGTGCTTAAAGGTCAAAACGGGCGTTTTATGGGTGTGCATATTTAAAACAGCAGCGTCATTGACCACGTCACTGGTTTTTTTTTAAGCCAGAACTGCTCGCAAAATTGTGGTAGCAAAAACCAACCACAAGATTAGCGAGCAGCTCATACCCTGGTCGATGTACTTGATTAATCTAATAAATAGCGGACATGATGTAGGATGCGAGCGGCCAGGGGGCGTAGTTTCACAAAAAAACGACCGCAAGTTTTGTTCGCTCGTTCAGACCTAGAGGCGTGAACAGACCGCAAACAGCGAACAGTTCATTTGAATAGCCACCCCTATTTTCAGGACGAGCGAGCGCTAATTGCGTCCGGCTCTGAATCAGGCCCTTTGTTTCATGCTAATAATACTTACTCATAAATTTGTTGTTTGAAAAGGAAATAAATGAGATGTTCACAGTGACGTACCTTTAATGGATGAAGGGTGTAAAGTGTTTCCACTTGTGTTTATGCCAGAAATGCGATGCTTGTACTAACAAAACACGGCTTGTAAAAGCATTGCCCTTTTATATTTGGGCATAAATGCGATCGGAAGTGCAGAGATTTAGAAGCTGATGCTTAGTAATTAAACCCCTTGGAGTCTGCTCTGGGTGAAGGTTGCGCAGTGTGGATCCCCTCTTGGCTCGTGAGCCGGTAAGCACTTTACACCCTACAGCCATTTATATGTAGGCACAGAAAAAGACAAATCACAGGTGCTCAACTCCAAATTACTAATTATATATAAATACATTGTAACCCCTCCTTTTTCCACTAAGGGGACACCAGGTTACTAACTCTCATGTTGTATAATGTACCCACCCTTAACCTCTCCCTAAGTGGTGTACGTTTCCTCTATCAGTTCAGTGCCTCCACCCAAGTATCAAAAGTAGTTTGGGCCTACTTGGGAAAACCCAAATTGGGGATTGGTTTATATACTCGTGTTATTCTTATTCTCCTAATTACAGAAGGTTAGGCTTACCGACATTTTAGAACCATACTAATGTCACCACAACATATGGTTCAGTTGTAAATCCTTAAGTTTATGAAGTTGTAGGATAAGTATTATGTACATTCCTTACCATGAACAAAACATTACATCACCTGCTATATTTATAGAAAATACATAGGTTCATATAACATAGTACATAACATAACATTACATGTCATTACATAACACAATATACCAGTATACTGTAAATAACTACTTCACCTATCTCTGGAAAATCTGTTATTCAAAGACATTGTGGGCACATTCCTGATAAATGTATTTCATATGTATTCCGTAAGTTACATGTATATTTCTATGTTACCTTAATGGTAACTCCTATACCTATTAATACCGCTCTAGTCTTATACTGTATGCAGCCTACCTTATGTGTATACCTGTATGTATCTTCATACACATCATTTTAACTGACATCACATTAAATGTTATTGAATACTGAAAATACAATGACTGAATTATATATATTATATATATATATCTCATTAGTCCTGGCTGGATTTATCAATCTCGTGCTGCAAACACCATCTATAGTTCAGAGCATACATGCCTACCCTCCCGGTTTTCGCGGGAGGCTCTCGTTTTTTCGGGTAACCCCCCGCACCCCCGGAAGGGTAGGCATATTTCCCGCATTCTGGCCACTTCCTAGTGAAGTGGGCAGAATGAGGAGAATACCCGCAGCGATCGCGGATCTCCGTGAAGGGGGGCGGGGCTTAAGATGTGATTCTGCATGAATCACAGCATTTGGCCCCGCCCCTATGTAAATTTTACCCAATCGCGGCAGTTTTGCCACGAGGGGGCGGGGCTTAATGACGTGACTCGTTAGGCCCCGCCCCCATCGGCCCCCTGCTGCTTCTCTTACCCGGGCTTCTCCCGGGAAGAGATTATAAAAGGTAGGTAAGTATGGTTCAGAGTCTGCAGAATCCTCTCTGTAGCTACATCCTTTTATGTAATAGGTGATACACTGAGAAAACTAAATAAATGTTGGTTACAAATGTGTTCACCATATGCACTAGTTATTGTCCTTTCTCAGTGCTAACTATTGGCTTCCAGCTTCAATGTGTTACACTCCTATATTTCCAATTTGTATGATGACAGAAATGGAAAGGTTCCCATAGGACAAATATTGCACATTAATCAGTGTAAATTGCAGTGCTGTATATGCCGTGGGTTAACCCTTAGTTATCCTGCTGTGGCAGAATGCAGTGCAAGCTGACCACTGGTAGGGCGCTGCTGCCACTACCAACATGTCACAACACAGGTGCACCCTAAGCAACTACTTTACTCCCTTGAGAAAATCCGGCCCCCCCCTATGACCACCACGGCTCTCCTCTTTGTGATGGCCAATGAGCAGTCCTGCTGTAATACTTGTGGGCTGCCTGCTGCTCCTGAACTGTAACCAGCTGACACGGCCACTCCCCTGCTCTGACTGGCTTCTGCTTGTATGCAGTGTAAGGGGCTATCGTACTTACAACTGCTATCACTTCCGAAGTGTAGTCTGTCACCAGGCAGCCCCTGCAGGGATTAGCCCATATAACAGTTTGTATGCTTATGGCACGCTGCCAAGCCCCTCCTCTGCTGCTACATACGGCTCCACTGATGCTGCCAAGCCCCTCCTCTGCTGCTACATACGGCTCCACTGATGCTGCCAAGCCCCTCCTCTGCTGCTACATACAGCTCCCAGTGGTGTAACTAGGGGGGGGTCGGGCGGGGTGCGTGCCCTGGGTGCCGTTGGACCGGCAGCGCGGGGGGGGGCGCCGCCGACCACGGTACCAGCCCGCCCGCCCTAGTTAGCCAGTGTAGCGCTGACTGCAATGAGTGCGGTCAGCGCTACACATTTACACAGGACCGGCGCTGGGCTTCCAGCGCCGGTCCTGTGCTGCACGCCTGAGCCCATTCCCTCCCCCTGAGCGCTTGCCCAATAGCGCTAGGAGGCGGGCTCAGGCTGTGCATAACACATGCAACGCCGCCAGCGCTGGCGGCGATGCGTGTGTTAAACAGCAGCCAATGAGAGTCAGATAGACTCTCATTGACTGCTGCAGCACCCACTGCAAGAGCCGGGCTTCCGTCCGGCTCCTGCATTGGGTAATGGGACAGACGTCATGACGTCTGTCCCATTAAGCTGAGTGCGCCAGCCCGGGAGGACTGGCGGGCGGCGGCGGGAGCGGCGGCGCGGACTGGAGGAGCAGCAGCAGCAGCGTGGATTCAGGTAAGTTTTTATATATATATTTTTAAAAACCTGTCAGCACTACTGGGGGCACAACGGGGGTGGCTACCACTGGGGGGACCTCTACTGGGGTGGGGGCACAACGGGGGGGGCTACTACTGGGGGCACCATTATTAGGAGGATCTCTACTGGGGGGGGCTATTACTGGGGGCACCATTATTGGGAGGACCTCTACTGGAGGGGGCTATTACAGGTGGCACTTAATCGGGAGGGGGAACCTCAACTGGGGACCACTACTTGGGGGGGGAACTACTACTGGGGGCATTATAAAAGGGGCCTACTACTAGGGGCACTGCACTGGGGGGACCACAACTGGGGGCAATAACAGGAAGGACCACTACAGGGACCACAGGATAGGGGGGGTCACTACTGGGAGCCTGCATCAGGGGGACCACTACTGGGGGCACTGCATGGGAGGGGGGGGGACTACTGCTGGGGGCACTATATAAGGGGCTTACTGCTAGGGGCACTGCGGGGACCACTACAGGGGGCACTAGATAGGGGGGATCACTACTGGGTGCCTGCATAAGGGGGACCACTACTGGGAAACCTGCATGGGGGGACTACTGTTATGGGCACTATATAAAGGGCACTGCATAGGGGGGGGCTACTACTGGGGGCACTATATAAAGGGCACTGCATAAGGGGGAACACTACATAGGGCACTGCATTTGGGGGGACCACTACTGGGGTACTGAGTAAGGGGAACTAATTGGGGGCTGTATAAGGGGGACCACTACTGGGGATACTGTATAAGGGGCACTACTATGGGCCTGCATAAGAGGGACCACAACTGCATACTGGGGGTACTGTAGAAGAGGTACTACTGGGGTTAAGGTGCATATGGATAGGAATGTTCAGCGTGAAAATAAAGGGGTGTGTCATGTTGACACGCCCCATTTTTAAGTGACCACGCCCATTTTTTTTCACGCGCGCCGTAGGCACGCGCACATATCGTAATGTTGAGGGGAGGGGGTGCTCCCTTTTCAAATTTGCCCTGGGCTCCAAATAACCTAGTTACGCCACTGAACGGCTCCACTGATGCTGCCAAGCCCCTCCTCTGCTGCTACATACGGCTCCCCTGATGCTGCCAAGCCCCTCCTGTGCTGCTACATACTGCTCCACTGATGCTGCCAAGCCCCTCCTCTGCTGCTACATACAGCTCCACAGATGCTGCCAAGCCCCTCCTCTGCTGCTAGATATAGCTCCACTGATGCTGCCAAGCCCCTCCTCTGCTGCTACATACTGCTCCCCTGATGCTGCCAAGCCCCTCCTCTGCTGCTACATACATCTCCACTGATGCTGCCAAGCCCCTCCTCTGCTGCTACATATGGCTCCACTGATGCTGCCAAGCCCCTGCTCTGCTGCTACATACGGCTCCACTGATGCTGCACTGCCCCGCTGCTGCTCCATGTCAGCTTACTCTCCCTCTCTCCTGTTCTCTGTCTCCTCACATAGCCCGGCGTGTCCCCTCTCCACCAACCCAGCTCCATAGCTGTGCTGAGGCGGCAGCTAACCTCTTGATGCAGCCACTGCTACTCCACATCTACGCTTGCAGACATGCCCCTCTTTGGGACCACAGCCTCTCAATAGCAGGAGTGTGTTGCAACTCTGCCCCGCTTACAGCCTCCGGCTGCCATCAGTCCCTCTTCACAGCTCTGCCGATAGGACCGCCCTGCAGCTCCACTGCCAGAACCTTCACCCTCCTGTCAGCGGTAAGCTTGACTGCCGCCGCTGATGCCTCCTCTCCAGCTCCCCACTCCCCGGCAGCCTACTACGGCTCCGCTGCCTAGGCCACAGGGAGGTGGGTACCCGAGGAGGAGAACTCCAGATTGACTGTCAGCTGCTGCTAGCAGCTGTTATATCACCTCCCTCTAACCTGACCCTTTTTTCCTGACAGGAACCAATTCACTCCTACATGTATCACTCCGCTTATGTTAAACAGGGGCCACCTGACAGCAGCTTCTCCCTGCCAGCTCTGGCACTTTCTTGTAGAGTGCACACTACTTAAACATATACATAAACATGTACAGTAGGAATTTAATGTACCTTGATAACTCCACACATATATACCTTATTTATTTAAGCAATTACAGACTTAAATTACCTCAGAATGCTATGAAATGTATATGTCAAAGGTATACATTTTAAATGGTTTTTCTTTAACCCTAAACCAGGGTTACATTATGCAATAAATAAAAAGAGGTTTTTAGCCTGACATACTAGGGTTCAAATCCAGAGTGCAGGACATTTGAATCCTAGTATGTTAGGGACCTACCCTACAGAGGTTACCTGGATATGGTGGGTAGGCCCATAACCTTGGCCATGATTATGCTAAAAACCTCTATTTATTTATTGCAAAATTTTATTGCATAATGTATTTATATATAATTAGTAATTTGGAGTTGAGCACCTGTGATTTGTCTTTTTCTGTGCCTGCATTGATAGTCTCAACAGGTAGCACATCCTATTATATATTCAGGGTGTGCAGTCTAGGACCCTTTCCTATACAATATGGATTATATTCTGTTTCCTGCAGAAATGGCTGCTATTGCTGCATTTAGGGATTGTCCCTATTTATCATTCCTGGCAGGATGAAAAAGCCATCCCAGGTATCGCCAGTGCTAGATACAGGACTTACTCTCCATGGACATCTGGGAGACTCCGGACTACCGGCATACTTGGTTACTTTCGAAAAAGCATTTCAGGGAGATTGTGAAAGTAACACCTATGAGCGTGGTGGTAAAGTGGGCGTGTACTGCTACATCTGAGAGACGTGTCATAAACCTGACTTACATCCACATGAAAATGAGCCCCAAAGCAGTTAGAAGGATCTACTTGTTGATGAAAACACTGATACTTTTCAGAAAATACATGTAGCCATAGGATCATTGTGCCTTATACCCAATGCAGGGAAATTATACTAATGATCCCATTTGAATGTATATATCTGTTTTTTTTTTTTAACAGCTTCATAATGGGGGTTGGGTACAATAAGGGAGATTGTACTATTTCAGGGAGTCTCCATGACTATCCGGACGCCTTAAAGACTAGGCAAGTCTACTGGCAGACTAGGTAAATCCATATTGGCCTACTCTCCCGGAACAGCGGGAGGCTCTGCATGTAACCTCGGCATCATGTAGCAGGGCCAGGGCGATGATGACGCAATCGCGCAGTCATGCTCTGCTCCCAATTCCGCATCATATCCTCTGCCATGCTTCCCTGATATGCCCTCCTGGCAGCCAGAATGTAGGTATGTATGGGCAAGCCATTAGCTGCTGCCCACTGCCTGAGTGAAGTGTGTGGACTGGCCGGCTTGATGATGTCATTTGTGCTGAGTCGAGTAATTGTGGTCCTAAACATTGTGTGGCAGTATCACCAGAGGTGGTGCTAGTGAGCAGCAGATTCTGTGTGGGGCAGGACAGATCTGCCCACACAGAGTAGAAAAGCATTGTGGGAAGATGCCTAATGGCTGCCATATGACCAGAGCCCAGGTGAGGCTGCTGGTGGGCACAGTCACACAGTCCAGGTGGGGCTGCAGTGTGAGTGAAGCAGACCAGGTGGTCAGGATCATACCTGCAAGGAGGCAGGGAGATCCCTATACCTCTGACACTGTCCTTGTGAGAGGCGGCAGCCAACAAGCTAAGAAAGCTATACCAGGTCAGTGTCCAGTCCTGCATGTGGCAGGAAGGACCACCAATCTCAGAGACTGTGAGAGACTTTCATGCATATTAGCTGCTTCTATAGAGAGGGTTCACAAAGTTAGCTAGTGCCCTAAGAGAGGGCTAGGTTGTTTATTATTTTCTATTTATGTTTTCCATGCTGGAACGCAATGTGTGGACGTTAATTCTGCACCTAATCACAGCACCACTGACCCTAATCTACTGAGCTAATTACCCCACAACATCACAATTGCTATACAATGCCAAGGATTTGTAGCGTATTTGGGGGGAGGCTACTGTGACACAATCGTGGCCATTGCAGCAGCTCCACAGAGATAGCTTTCTATTTACTGTATGTTTATGAAGCACAGCAGCGGGTGCTGTACTGCTGGCTATCCTCCCATGCTATGGCTTCTCAGCTGCCTAAGACTTATCTGCGGACTGTGGGCCCGATTCAGACCCGTTCGCTAGACTGCATTCGCACGCAGCCAGCCGACTTTTTAAATCTGCGCATGCGTACGCATCACATGAGTGCGCGAACTAGTCCATGCGATCGGGAAGCGTTTGCTCGCTGCACATAGACTGCTCGCTAGCTAAAGTGACAGGACAAGCCGTTTGTGGGTGGTGACGGGATGGTCCATGAAGATGAGGAAGTGGTAGTGCCTGAGCACCTCAACGCTGTTTCAGAGGCGTGCATAATTAAGATGCAGCGTCATAGTACACTTCATATGGTTCAAAGTCACACTGAATCGCTCGCAGTGCTTGTGGTAGGGTATGGTCAGCCACAAGTGCTGCGATCGCTTCCGATGGTACTTGAAGTTACCGATGGTTGCATACACTTCCTGGGCATAACCTGGGAAAGTGGACGTCTTAAGACAGGCTGGTGGGCGTCTGCATACACTCCACGATCACCCGCTAAGGCATAGTGGGCATGCTAATGCCTTGCCGTGCGATCGCGGATTTGCATAATTTTGCTGCGTGCGAACGCATCTAGAGAGTGGGTCTGAGTTGAGCCCTGTGATCCATGTCCTCCTCACCACAAAGTATGAGTACCCTTGTGGTGACCTATGGTGACAATAAAGGGCCCATTAAAATGTTCAGACCTTTTGGGACAGTAACAACCATTATAGGTACAGGTCATCCATTACTTCCCTACTTAAACTGACCCTATAATAATAACTAGCTTTATATAAGTATTAACACACCAGGTGCTTAAATTACAACCCCCCACACCAAAGAATGCAATTTGTTTTCTCAAAAATTCCACAGTAGCTGCAAAGCCCAATTGCTCCATAAGCAAAGAATGAAGACGTCAAGTGCGTCCTTAAATTCATGTTTCCTTTTGGGTAAAGTGCCCTTATGTTGCTGAGCACCAAAGCACTTACAGGTACATCGGTGGCTGTCGTGACGCCCTTGGCCTATGATCAGGCTCCCAGTACATGTACAAATGTATGTCTAAGGGCGGACATGGCTGTTCCCGTAATCCTGCCAACACGGAACAAAATCACAAAGAAAACAGCAGTGGACCTAGGGTGTGTTTTATTCCAGACTAATTATTTTTTCAACAGTCACACTTTCTTGGCAGTCTCTTTGCTGACCCTGCCTGTCCGTCAGACTTCACAGTCTCACTGCCAAGGTGCTATTCACAGTGCCAAGGTGCCAGTCAAGGAAACACGTGATGGACTCCTACCATCTACCCCACCTGCATTATGTAAGGTTATTTATTCTGGTCTATGTGAGTAGCGCATCTTAGCAAGTTGTGCCGCCTAAGTTACTGTAGCCCCTTTTCTTCTATATTCCCTGTGCTGGTTTTAGTCACAAGCTCTGCTGATAAAAGGGGATATTTCTGGATTCTCCAGGGACCCCCACAGCCTGAAAACAGAAAAAGGAAATGAAGGCTGTAACAAACCATGCTGGGAGGGAAAAAACACACGGGGACAGAAAGGGGACAGTGTGTGACAAATATTTCTCCTGTTGGGGGGAGAAAAGCTTTGCCCCAGATAAGTGAGAAATGGGCATCGGGGTAAAAACCAGGAACCAGGGCGAGCTGGACCCAGCAAAGGTCTTACAGAACGGAGCACTGATTACAGGGGACAGACTTGCCCAATCCCTGTGCAGAACAGATACAACAAATATGCCTGGATCTCCCTCACTCCAGATTAGAGGGCAGGGGGATGTGCTCAGAACAATTTCACATGACTATTTTTAGCTTACGCCAAAATGAAAAAACTTCAGTCATTGCACACAGGAATCCGCTCACAGTAATGTAACACACATAAGGGAGCAGGACAGAAAGGGAATAAGCTCACACACAGCAGCAATCAGTACAAGTAAACAGACAACATTATATATCTGTACATATATATTCACAGACAAGTTCCCCGTGTGGTGGCCGCTACAATATGCATAACTACACCTTTTAAAATAATATAATTATTTAATTATATTCAAAATTTTGAGCCATCGTAAAAGTATTTTCTTACCTTGTACCCGTCCTACTGAAGCTTTCATTAGACCTATTGCTTTATGCTGCTTGTATATGATTTTTGTGCCTTTATAAATTCTGCAATGCAGATATATGCGTGTCCTCCAGTTGCCATGATACTCGGCACAGGGGCCTTGATTTTATACAGCCATGTGAAAAAGAAATGCACCCTCTTTCAAATCTGTATTATACATCAGGATATCATCTAGTCCTTGCCAAGTCCTAAAACGTCATCAATCTAATTCCATGTAATGTATAACACATAACATGGTTTACTTTGTCATTATGGATTCAACAACAAATAAGCTAGGATGAAGAAGCCACCTGTGACCAAATATACCACAAAAAACCAAAACATAAAGTGATCATTCTTAGTTTTGGCCCATTACATCGTATTGGAGGAATTTTGGCACACTCCTCCTAACAACACTGACTCGTTGCCTTTGACTTGGCCATTCCAAAACCTTTATTCTTTTCCTCTCCAGTTATAGCTATATAGGGCCTGATTCAGAGCCGCTCGTAAGCAGCCGCTCGTTCGCTCTGACCGATGTTCGCACATCTGCGCATGCGTACGGATTGTAATATGCATGCGCGAACCAGTCAGTGCGGCCAAAAATCGTTTGTTCGCTATATAGCGAATGCCTGCTACTTTGAGTGACAGAAGGAGGCGTATGTGGGTGGTAACGGGAAGGTGCTTGAAAACGGGGAGTGGAGAACAGAACGCAGGCGTGCTTAAAGGTCAAAACGGGCGTTTTAAGGGAGTGCATAATTAATCCAGCAGCGTCATTGACCACGTCACTTGGTTTTTTTTAACTCAGAACTGCTCGCAAAATAGCGGTTGAAAAAACCAACCACAAGAATAGCGAGCAGTTCATACGCTGTACGATGTACTCGATTAATCTAATAAATAGCGGACATGACGTATGGTGCGAGCGGCCAGGGGGCGTATTTTTCAAAATTACAACCGCAAGTTTTGCTCGCTCGTTCAGACTTAGAGGTGTGAACAGACCGCAAAGTGCGAACGGTTCATTTGAATAGCCACCCCTTTTTATAAAACGAACGACCACAAATAGCGAGCGGCTCTGAATCAGGCCCATAGTTGCTGGTGTGCTTAGGGACATTATATTGTTCAGTTATCAGACAGACAGCTTCATATATACCTCTAAAATATTTTTATATAAATCAGGGGATCTTAGTACGAATCTACAAGAACCACTAAAACAGGTCATGTTTTGAGGATTCCTTTAATCATGATAATCCCTCCTGCTTCCACAGACAGAAATCCACATAACATGACCTGCTAGTGGTACTTGAGGACAGTGGTTGAGAACTCCTGGTATAAAGAATAGTTTATGTTGGACTCCATATTTGGAAGGCATCCTAGTTCTTTGACTGTAAACCATTACTCCATCACCATGCTGGATGGTTTGAATATGGTTCTTGCGGTGATGGCTTTGATCATCACCAAACATTGCATTGTTCATAAATACCAAGCAACTCTACTCTGAAGGCATCTATCCAGAGGACATGGTTCCGGAACTCATGTGTTCATTTCAGATGCATCCTTTGCAAACCTCAGGTTTACAGCTTTGATTCCTGGAGAGTAGCGGCTCTCTCCTGGCTAGCCGTTCCATGTTTGTACAATGGTGTTTACACATGGACTTTAGCATTTACCTTTTTGATTTAGGCCTTTATCTTCCCGCTTGCTACTTCTGCATTCATTGGGTTTTCTCAGAGCTTCGTACATCCGGATCACTGGGTGAATTTAATGTGGTGTCAACTCAAGGGGTGATTGAAAATTGTGTTGAATGTTCTCCACTGTACATAATCCATACAACTATGGAGTTTAATTTGTATGGAAATGGCTTTATAACCCCTTCCAGACTGAGGAGTAACAACAGTTGAGATTACGGTGGTAACACAGAGCTGAATGCTACCAGACTGTAGAAGCTTCTGTCTTTATATAAGGGGGCAGCAGTTCCCGACGATCAAATAATGATGTACAAATGATTAGCAGCTCTTATATTACCTTATTTATTTGGGACAGGTCAGGTTGTGGCTTGCTGTTCCACACGTATCTTCATGTTTCTTATTTATTGAATAAATAGGGAAAAGTAAAATCCATTATGTACTGAGCATCTCTCCATCACATCCACAGAAGTCATACTCATCAGCCACAGGAGAGCACATCTACAGCACACACGTCACAGTTCAAACTGACTCTCGTAGATTCAATTACACCAAAGACGCAGAGTCTACCGGCCTTCACTAGGTACCCCTGCAGGTTTGCTGTGCCTCCTAGTGTCATATGCCTGTGGGACAGAAGGATGGCGGACAAGCCGGAACAGGTGGACTATCTGACTGCGGATTAGCCAAATGGAATACAGGAAGGAAAGCCAGGGCTTGCCCTAATCAAACCCAAATGGAGCCAAGCCAGAGTAAAAAAAACAGCAGGCAGAAGTAACGTCAGTAATGGACTGGACCAGGACCAGGGGATCGGTATGATTTACCGCCGGCCGCACGGCCAGCGATTCAAATATCGGCAGCCCAACATGGATGAAATTCCCGACTGCACTAAGGTAAGTATAAACTAACCTAACACCTCCCCCCTAACCCTCCCTTAGGGGTGCTTAACCCCCCCCAATGCCTAACCCTAGTCCCCCCTCTAAGTGCCTAAACCTAACCCCCCCTTCCCCGCTGCCTAAACCTAAGTGTCCCAGGGGGGTGCCTAACCCTAACCTCCCCCCGGGGATGCCTAACCCTAACCCCCTTTTCCCCTAGCCTAAACCTAACCCTCCGGGGGGGTGCCTAACCCTAAGTCCCCCCCCCCGGGAGCTCCTAACCTAACCCTCCCCCCCGGCTTACCGTCGAGCGGGATGCCGGGCTCCCAGCGTAAGTAAAATGACACGCATCGAGACCCTTGCCGGGATTAGACAGTCGGAAGCCGGCGGTCGGGATTCCCTCCGTTGGCTTGCCGACTGGTTCCCAGGACCAGAATGCTGGATACTGAATATGAGAGATAGGAACCAGGAAGGCTGGAGCACAGGTTTTGAGACTAAGGCCCATATTCAATTTGAGGCTAAAAGTCTGTCGCCGGACTTTTCGTCATCATCGGAGGTTTCTGGTTCGAAAAGTTACCTCGCGCGTCCCCGCATTCAATTTCAAATCGGCGAAAACGGGACCTGGCGAAAAGGTAATATGCGAAAAGTCCTGTCATTTTGGGGGAAATTAGCCTGACATCCCCTAAAAGATGGTCTGACATGGGGGATCACTATGGGTACCCCCGAATAGCCCTGCTAAAGGTATTTGGGGTCTTTAAATGGTCTTAATAGCTGCTTTTTAGCATCTTTGAGATACAGTAGTGATGAAGAATAGCATTTAGCTATTTTTTTGGGGAGAAATAACTAGTCCCACCAAATTTGGGGTACATGAAAATGGGTACTATCATATTTTAAAGTTAACTTCTAAAAACTGTGAAAAATCCACCTGCCGCAACCACCTGCAATCAAAAAAAACACCCGCCGCATACTTGGGGACCCCCCCAGAGTCTATTTCGCTAGTTTAGAAGTTTCTTTGCCCCAACTTTGTTTTTTTTTCACTCCCAAAACTAAATTACTTTTTTGAAATATAAAAAGGGACTTCTTTTTTTTGACACAGAGTACCTTTAGGGGCCTGGCCAAGGGGTGCAGGGTGGTTTTTAGAAGTCTGCAACCCATAACCCCAATTCTGCACTTGTTCTCGCCACCTATTCATAGGTGATACTTTATCGCTGGGTTCGAACCTCTGACTTTCCGCACCTGCGAAAAGTCATCCAAATTGAATACGGGGATAAGTGAGAATAGCGAAAAGACGTCACGATGGTTTTTGCTCCAAATTGAATATGGACCTAATACTGCTATAGAATGATGACTAATTTAGAAATTTGCAACTGTATGATACCAGCAGTCATGTGACCGCCCCTTTGACTTAGTGCAGAGCTACATGCCCACTCATATAGCGTGCAACCTGGAACCCAACAAAGGAGCCCGCCGAAGTGGGGAGAAGCAGGCACAAGCGGGGCCACAACCGGACCTGGTAAATGATCAGCAGATGCCGGGACTGGTGGCACCTGACATTACCGAGTACTTATTCACTATATACAGAGCAGTACATCTCCACCATATCCACTAACAGAACACTACCCGTTGACAACTTGCAAAGCAGTAGATACTATCCAGATTAGGAGTGAACAACCATTTCCAGCCCGAGGACCGCATTAGGAGATCACACTCATTTATGGGGCCACAATAAAACTTTATTTGTTTAAACATGTGAAATCCATACAGTACATACATACATTGCCGGGGGTGTGGCCAGTGCACATAGCTGCACATTCCCCTGTAGCAACACCTTTCCCCAACTCTGCAGCCAGGCCATCACAACCACATAACTTGATGCAGTCACCATGCTGACATGCAAAAATGTTGTCAGTCATAATGTCAGCAGTAACAATGTTGGCATATTCACAATGTCGACATGTGAAATGCTGACATTCTGCAAAATGACATTAGGATTAGGCTGGGTGGGGGGTGGAGAGTTAGTGTTAGGCTGCTGTGGCAGGGTTAGGTTTAGGGTGAGATAGGGACTATTGTACTCACTGCCGATACTGCTGGATCACATGATACCACCGGAACTCTGTATCACTTGACACCACTGGACCCAGAAGATACCATTTTACCACTGGAGCTGAATGGAGGTAAGTGATCCCCGCACAGCCAGGACACACTGTTTTGTTAACATTATGAGCAAGTTGCCATTCCATCAGCGTCGACATGCTTACATGTTGGCATGCTGCATATATCGACATTAGGGCCATGTCGACATGATGAAACCCCCTCCCCCCATTAACAACACATCCTCCTGCGCCCTCGGCCACTGTGTTCTCTCAATTTAGCTCCCTCTACTGTAGGGTCAGTAATAGTGCCATGGAACAGATGCAAACCTAAGGCTCTTAGGGTTACTCAGTGGCAGATTTTACCTAGGGTTTGCATGACTGCAACCCTCCCAGTAAAATCCGCTGCACCCAGTGAGCCAGTCTGTGCACTGGCTTCACTGACATTGGCTTCCCACTGGAAGCACTACTGCATACTTGCCAACTTTTCAGAACTCATCCCCAGGAGCAGCCCGGAGAAGAGATTCTGCAAACATCTTTGGGGGGCGGGACCGGACTGTAGGCCCCAGCCCACCACAGGCAAAGACAGCGATTTGTGGTTTTGTAAGGAGGGGGCAGTTCTAAATTACGCGATTTGCGTCATCTTATCCTTGTTCCCCTCCCGACGGATACGTGAGTTCCTAGGAAAATCTCCCCATCCTGCCCATCCACTTGGAAGTGGATGGGATGCGGTAGATCTGCCTACACTTTCGGGGGTGTGGGGGGCTACCTAAACATTACGGATGTACAGTATATATATATATATATATATATCACACACACATGCATATTGATTGTCCCTGAAGACAGGGCGCTGGAGGCCCTGAAAGGTTGAAAAATAAACTTTTGCTGACCAGTCCCGGGGTGCAGTGTTGTGCATCGCTGCTGCAGTCAACTTTACATGCTTGGTATATAGCACGTGCACCCGGGCAGCTGTTTTTTTTACACAGGAGGAGTGCCGAACCTTTGCCACATACATATAGATATACATACACATACATACAGCTATACACACAACAGTGGCGTAACTAGGGTATTTGGAGCCCAGGGCAAGATGAAAAACTGAGACCCTCCCCCCCACATGCGCGCGTCGAAAAGTGGGCATGGCCACATGCCACAAGAGGCGTGGTCACTGAAAATGGGGGCGCGACAACATGAGAACACTCTGGGAACATTCCATTCCATATGCACCTTAATGCCCCCAGTAGTAGTGCTCCTCTTGCAATGCCCACTGTAGTAGTGCCCCTTATGCAATGCCCCATGTAGTTTTGCCCCAGTAGTGCATCCTTATACAGTGCCTCAAGTAGTGCCCCATACAGTGCCCCCAGTAGTGGTCCCCCCTATGCAGGGCCCCTTATATAGTGCCCCTGACACAGTAGTACCAGTAGTGGTCCCCCTAATGCAGTACCCCCAGTAGTGCCCCTGACAGTACCACCCGTCGTGGTCCCCCTAATGTAGTGCCCTCAGTAGTGTCCCGCTTATGCAGGCCCCCAGTAGTGCCCCTTATACAGTGCCCCCCATAGTGGTCCTCCCTATGCAGTGTCCCCAGTAGTGGTCCCCCCTATGCAGTACCCCCAGTTGTGATACAGTGCCACTATACAGCGCCCCCGGCCAGTAGTGCCCCTTTACATATTTAACACATAGACATACACATACAAAATACAGATAGATACATACATATATACTGTGACACAGTCGAATAGGGGTCCCTCTCCTGGGGTAGATGGACTCCCTCTTTACACACACAGCAGCCGTAGAAACAGAAGACAAGTCTGGGGTTCTCGTACAAACTGGTCGGCGCCAGTCTTTATTGTGCCAAATTAATATAAACATAAGTCCTAGCATGGCTGGGCACTAGCTACACAGCAGATTCCCTCTCTATAACAATGGTAGGGCCTATTGCCCTCACCATCAACAAAACATGTGCACAGTACTTACAAGGAAAGTAACCAAGTGTCTCTGAACAGGCTAGTCTGCCTGCTCTCCCAGGTGTGAGACACTCAGCCACAAACAAACCCAGCTTATATTAGCCACTTCCAGCTGCAAGCCCTAATGAGCTTGTTACCAGGCTGAAAAGCCCAAAAGCTGGAGTGGCCTGTGGATGGAGCCCTCCCTCTCCTCACATCCACACCCCCAGGACCCATTCCGGCTTTTCTCTAAAGCCAACATTTCTAGTCTGTTTTTCCCAAACAGACTTCTCCTGGGTGTTTCAGAACACATATGACAGGAATCTGGGACATATATAGCAGCCATTCCACACTTCTCCAGTGCTTCTATCACAACACACACACACACATATGTCACACATACATTACACACACATGCTTACCTTGCAGCAGCTGTGGGCTGTAGATCTGATGGGGGCAGGACCTGGCACGCTGGCACCATGTCATTAAGCCCCTCCCCCTAGCATTAAAATGAATTGATTCTAATGGAATTGCATCAAATTGGCTCTGCCTCCTCCCCATTGACCTGTGAATCGCTGCATTTTACCGCGAGGAGGTGGGGCTTAATAAAATCTTGCCTGCTCTCGCCTCTGTCATGGGGAGGTTCCGGGTACTCGGAACCCCCCCTGCGTGCGCAAGTGAAGTGGGCATCCTTATGTAGTACTGCAGCGGCATTGCGATCTCTATGGATTAGCATACTATCGCAGTTGAACTGCGTGCGTATGCTACATTGCGATTCGTAGTGGATCAGGCCCTTATACAGTAGTTTAGCTACTTTGACAATCTTCATACCTGACAACATTCCCATCAGGATCCATCAGGCCACATCCAAAATATTCCCAATTTACATAGGCCACTCACCTGCAGGGAGTCTGGATAGAATATGGAGGGGGAAGGGGTCCGGGGAGGAAATTATTAGCATGTAGGGTAGAGGATTATCACATCACAGTAAAAGAACCCCAATTGAACATTTGCTGCATGCAGCACTATAAAGAAGATGATGGTATTTTTAAGAAACAGTGTTTTATTTTTTTTATTTTCCAGTTTTATAATTACTTTACAAGGAAAATAATAGGAATAGAAACATAAATTCTTCCCCTACACCTTATAATGCAATTCAAAGATCTGGGGCCTACTTTATTTAATCTCCTCTCTTGGAGAAGCCAGGAGAGGAGATGCAGCTGGCTACTTCGGGGGCTAGGGCCGGGCTTTCTCGTCATTAGGGTCCGATCCAGTTGCAGCAAAATCCAGCGATTCGCAAGTCCGTAGTGAAGGGGCGGTGCTAAATGGTGCAATTTGCGTCATTTTATTACTGCACCCTCCCTACAGACCGCGAGTCCCGGTGGTATTATCTCCCCATCCTGCCCACTTCACTAAAAAAGTGGGCGGGATGCATGTGGATCTGCCCACTCTTCCACGGGTGCGGAGGACTGCCTGAAAAATTGGGAGCCTCCCGCACCTTCCTGGAAAATAGGCAAGTATGAGCTGGAGCTAGAAGGTTAGAAAGAAGGGGAGGTTATTTGTAGTTTACAAATATATAGTATCAATATACCATACATGCCGACATTCAGCTCCCTCCTTCCGGGAGGGAGCTGAATGCCTGCATAGTGTGGGGGGCGTGGCCGGGCTATGATGCCATTTTAGGGGCAGTGCCAGGGGTGTGACCGCACGATTGCACCATCGTGGTCCCGCCCTCTCTTCACAACGCCGGAAATAAAGGCATTGTGAAGCAGGGGGTGGAGCCACGATGCCGCGGCTCAGTGTGAATCGCGTCATCGGGCCCCCCGTTGCGGGGGATTCTAGTAGTACTCCGGGGGCCAGGCAACAGCCGGGAGGCTTGCCTGCCTTTCCGGGGTGTCGGGAGCGACACCCGATATTCGGGAGGCTCCCGACCAAATCGGGAGGGTAGGCATGCCTGATTTACTATACAACATAAAATATAAAAATATAACAGCAAAGGAGTAATACCTGCATAGGCATGCGCAGGGGCCCCTTTGGCACTTCCCCCTCTGCCGGGTCATGGACTACCCCGTATCCACTCCCTCATACACCCACATACACTTCTAACCTGGACTAACCTGGCCATCCAGGTGAGTAGTCTATGTCCCGTTGGGAGGTGTGGACCGGGTTGTCCATGACCCGGCGGAGGGGGATGTGCTGAAGGGGCACCTCCTGTGCCGACGTCTGCGCACGCCTATGAATACCTGCAAATAAGTGTACAGTACATTCAAAAGAAAACAAAAACAAAGGTCAAACCAATTTCTCCTTTTAGCAATTCTATCTGAGTGACAAATGACCTATATTCCTAATGTGTAATGAGCTTGCCTGTATAAGGGAAACTATGGATTCCTCATAAAAACCTCTGTACGATCCTGCCTATACCTTCTAAAATCCTGCCTATACCTTCTAAAATTGTCGCTATTAGCATAATGAGTCATACAGTAAATAAATGCCTTCAGACTTTGAATGTGTTTTCCAACGCACAAAAGGTTATTATTCAACATAAAAACAGTAGGTTACACGCTGTGATCTAAAGACAATTTAGTGCAAATAAATCATACAGACCCAAGGTACAGTTACATACGCACGTGCTTTGGGACCAGATACCGGCATCAGCAAGAAACCTCCGTCTACAGCATCAGCAAGAAGACTCCCGATTGGGGTCAGAGAGCAAACATATAATACAATACAATAGGTAAGTTTGGCATGATTCCATTGGTTCTCCGTCACGATGCTTCTATTACAGGGCAGTTAACAGGTCAATTCAAATGGACACAGGTCAGCCTCCGACAGCCTTTTGTCTCCTTTTTCCCGCTACATGCAAATCTAAGCTGCTTACATTACATAGTACATTTTAGTGTTTTAACTCTCTACAGTACATAAGTTGCAGACGCATGTTGCGATCTTCTCACCGATGACACCGGAAAGCTGTTGTGACAGAGTAGATCAGTACAACACCAAACATGGTCTGCTTATCATGTACTAAACCTTAGATACCAAATAGTCTTTATTTCACAACTTTAGTAATAAATGAATAAACCTTGGATATTACACTTTGGAGCTATGGAACCTTTTATGTAAGTGTGCAGTGTGTGAGTATTAGGAGTTTGGGAAAAGACGCTAGTTAGAGTTCACCATAGTACGTGTCTTGCAGGGTTGATCTCTTTGTATGTTTTAATGACTGTCTGTATTTATGTAGTGAGGGCTTTTAACTTGGGGCAGTTGCGTACGCATGAAACTAATAAACAGCGTTTGTACGCGGGGTATTATGCATTCGATAATGTGCGTATTTAATGTGTATATGGGGTATGATGAGATATGCGATCGCACGATGCTAATAATAGCATCGCCGTATGTACTTAAGTGTGATTTTCACTAAAATGGCGCTGGGCGGCCATTCGCAAAATGGCGTTGTGCAGATCTCATTTTTAAGATGGAGTCTTGTTGCCATTCACAAGATGGCATCGATCCAATCTAATTTTTAACTGGTCCTGCCAATTATCCGGCTTCGACAAAACATTCCTATTTATGGGACTGGATAATGCTCATTGGCCCCAACAGCTTTGCAGCCTGGGAACTCCCACAGGGTCCTATTTATTATGTTAATTATCGGACCTCGATAATGCAAATTGCATCTCGCTGCGAGCAATTCATCATTGCACTGGTGTAGAGACAGCTAATCCGAAAAATCAGCCGTCTCCCCGGCAGGTCACGCATGGGCACAAGAGCCCCGAAGTCCGATGGAAGGAGCCGGACAGGGGCGGAGGGATCCAAAAGGGAAGGAGTGGGTTGCGATACACAAGCGGGAGCAAACACTATCTGAAGATGGCGAATGCTCCCACAGTCAAGCTCTAAAAATATAGGATTTTTCGAAGCTTGAGGAATTCTGGGCCTGATTCAGACCCGCTCGCGAGCGCTATGCGCTCGCAAGCGGGTCGATGGTTGCCCAGTGCGCATGCGCACGACGGAGCCGGCTCCATCTTTTGCGCATGCGCGAGACCCGGATTGCGACGGGCAAACCGTTGCTCCGGGTCTTGTACCAAAGGGGGCGTGCTGTCGATGTTGAGTGACAGCACGCCCCCTTTGGTGGGCGGGCCGGGGGCGTGTCTGCCCAGATGGAGGCGTTCCCAAGTGATGTCAGTGGGAGTGCTTTTCGGCTCTGTTAAAGCCGAAAGCACTCTGGGGCTTGAGGCAACGAGACCCTACCACAAGGGTCTCGTCGCAAGCCCGATGGTCGCGATGGTCTTGACCATCGCGACCATCTTCCTGCCCGCTCGCTATAGCTGTGGGTGGTCACCCACAGCTATGCGAGCGGCCAGGAGGCCGTTCAAAAAGAAAATAGCCCGGCCCTGATTCAGAGCGAGCGCTCTGTCAGAGCGTCCGGCTCTGAATCAGGGCCTTATTCAGAGGCGGCCGTACGGTCTACGACCGCATGGCCGCCTCGATGTTTGGCCAGTGCGCATGCGCACGATGGAGCCGGTTCCCTCGTGCGCATGCGTGAGACCCGCTACTACCGACAGCGCTGGTCGTAGCGGGTCTCTTTCCAAAGGGGGCGAGCTGTCGATGTTGATTGACAGCTTGCCCCGTTTGGAAGGCGGGCCGGGGGGGTGGCAGCCCCAACGGAGGCGTTCCCATGGGAACGCCTACCGTTTGGGGGAGGCCCCACTGACATCACTAGTGATTTCAGTGGAGAGCTTCCGGCTCTGACAGAGCCAGAAGCTCTCCGGGGCTTACGACATGTGAGACCCTACCCTAGGGTCTCGTCGTAAGCCCCGATGGTCGCCATGGTGTCTGACCATCGTGTCCATCACCCGAGCGGTCGTTAGAGCTGTGGGTGTAAACCCACAGCCTGACGACCGCAACAGAGGCGGGCGGTCAGGATGCAAGTGGCCGCCTAGTTTCTGAGCGACCGCTTGCATCCTCCGACCGCCTCTGAATGAGGTCCTCTGTCCCCAGGGGACAGCGGGCCTTTATGCAAGAGGATATATCCTGTTTTACCTTCTTGATGAATGGCCCGATAACTTAATTTCTACAAATACAGGTGAAAATGTTAATTTTCACCTGCTTTTGTAGAAATTAAGTGATGATGAATAGACCCCACAATCCTTAATCCGCCCATGCAGGATAGTTATGTTTTCAAAAAATTAAAGTCTTTTAAAAAGGGATGTAGTGATATTGCCGGCGGACGGGATGCTGGCCATCGATATAGAGACGCCAGAATCCCGCCTCCCTGCATAATGTCGACGCCGATATCTTGAATGAAATTGGGATACCGATGTCGGCATCCCGAACCCCTGGAATCCCAAATCTACTTGGCCGGGTAAGTATGTGCTTGTCCCCGGGGAAGAGGGGATTAGGTTTAGGTACCCATGGGGGAAATTTAGGGTTAGGCACCCCCCGAAAGTGTTAGGGTTATACTGCGGGGAAGAGGGGTTAGGCACCACTAGGGAGGGGGTTTAGGATTAGGCTGCGGGGAAGGGGGGTTAAGGTTAGGCACCACAGGGGGGAGGTAAGGGTTAGGCACCCCACCGGGGAGGTTAGGGTTACGCACCACAAAAGGAGGGTTAGGGGGATGATGGGAGGGATAGTGTACTTACCGTCCCTTGTCAGGATTTTCACTCGTCGGGCTTCCGCAGTCTGGATTTGAGCCGGCGGTATTTCATACCCATTCCTTTTAAAAAAGTAAGGGTATTTGTAAAACAATGGGAAACACTTTGAAAAGATAACATAATGATGTAACCCTCCAGCACTTACATGTTCAGGAAGTATAGCTGATTGGTTGTTATGGCAACTCTCTCCCTACACTTGTCATTTTTAAAAAGTTTGATACATCTGGCCCATAATTTGATGTCAGAGATTTATGCATCATGTCACTATAGATTGCTGCGCCTTTACAATTATCTCATTCTTTACAAAAGATCTATCTCTTATGAATTCTCAAATAGATGAAGAATGTATTAGCATTTCCAGCTACAGCTGGGAAACCTGTCCATGAGAAGCATAGGAAGCTGCCTCACTGTACGTACCAGCAATCAAACAGGCTCCATCAATTGTCTTACTTCCTCTTCCACATTGTGCTCATAAAGCCAGTGTCAGTACAGCCAGCGTGCCTGTGATGCCCTGCGCTTCTCAGTCATTAGGGGCACATCTTCCTTTACAGGAAGGAATTCTCTGTGCAAATACTGTAATACAAATATTGTCCAGCTAAACCCAGGACATCATTTGCTTTACTGAACATATAAAGAGACATTTATGATGCTGGAATAAGGCAAACAGTAGAATAAACTTAGTTTTATGACATTGAAGGAGTCTATGTACTAAGGGCCTGATTCAGACCCACTCGCGAGCGCATTGCGCTCGCAAGCAAGTCGATGTTTGGCCCCTGTGCATGCGCCACCTCCGGCGCCCGCATGCATGAGCCCCAGCGAGCGACGGCAGCTCCTTCACTCCGGGGTTCACTACAAGATGGGGCAGCTGTCGATGCTGATTGACAGCTCGCCCTGTTTTGTAGGCGGGGAGGTGGGTGGCTGCACAAACGCAGGTGTTCCCTTAGGAACTCCCTTAGCGAGCGCCTCTGAATCAGGCCCAAAGCCTTGGATAGAGATGAAGTAGATGTAGTTAAAGTACCAACCAATCAGCTCCTGTCATTTTTTTAAACACCCCCTGTAAAGTGACAGGGAGCGGGATATACTAAAGGAAAAATTCAGTAAGAAACCCATTTTCTGGGTTTTTACTGCATTTCCATATGTACTAAGCCCCGGCCACCCTATTATCGGTGCGGAGGGTAATGCCAGAAAAACCTGGTGTTACCCTATAGAAGCCTATGGACTTCTTACCGTACCCGACGCTTCGCCGGCATGTTAGTACATATGCGATTAGTAAGGTTGCGGTGACTGGCAGAATGGTCACCGCAACCTTATTACATCCCGCCCAGGAGCTGATTGCTTGGTTCTATCTCCGTCCACTTTATCTCTCTCCAAGGCTTAGCACATATGGGTCTGTGTATAGTGCAAGCTTATAAGGGAAAGTGCGTAGCTGAGGGTTTTAGTATGATGACGAATGCGGGTGAGGGATTCTGATGTATGTTCCCCTTACTCTAATGAGTTTTTTAACCACTTAACTGCCATTTTTTTTTTTTTTAAACGCACAGAATGTTTTTTTTTTTTTTTATGATTGATCTGGGTCAAGAACATCTATTTTAAAACTTATCCACCACAATTAAAAAAACAACACAAAATAAAAGTAAACACATAACATCGATGTTTGGAACATGGCGACCATCATGACATTGATTTCCCCTACAGCTGTTCCTCTGAGCAACCGCTAAGTACACACTGTCGGGGTTCTGGGGGAGGTTCATCTACATTTCCCCAGCGGCTGCTCCTCTCTGCAAGCCGCTGGGTGGGAGGGTCCTGCCATGCTGACCAATCAACAGTGACTGGGGGAGGGTGTAGGGATGTAGAGGGGCCGGGAGGTCCCTCTACTAGTGGCGGCTGCTGGAAGATTATCTTTCGCCAGCCGCCTAGTGTGCGTTTCTGACAGGTCACAACGTTTACGTCATTGGGGTCTATGTACTAAGCCTTGGAGAAAGATAAAGAGGACGGAGGTAAAGGGTCTGATTCACAGATGGATGCTAATGCGATTTTTACGCCGATCAAGTGATTGCTTGCCATTGCGCATGCGTATGAGCCGCACTGCACCTGTGCAGCGATCTCATTGCAATTATGGATGCACAGAGGAATCCATCGCAAAGTGAGTGACAGGTAGTCAGCGTTTGGGGGTGGTAATGTGGGGGGTGTTCAGAAAAGCGCAGCCGTGTCTGACCGTTTAAACGCCGTTACATAGGCGTGCATAAATGAGCCTTTGTGATCTCCTACGTAACATGACTGCCCTCTACGAGTCAGGAGAGCTGCCGAGTCTGCGGCTTGTCAGACTTTCTGTAAGGGCAACATGGCCTCTAGATGTGCATCGATGTTACCGATATTCACGCAGGTAAGCGGCACTGTACGCATTTAAGAAGGCAGCAGTGGGCGTCTTTATGCCGTCATGCATTACCATATTTTCACAGCTGCGTTCCATGCAAAATCGCAGCTGTGATCGTATTAGTCCATCTCGGAATCAGGCTCAATGTCCCAACCAATCAGCTGCTGTCATTTTTCAAACGGCCTGTAAAGTGACAGTTAGGAGCTGATTGGTTGGTACTTTATATCCATCCACTTTACCTCTCTCCAAGGCTTAGTACATAGACCCCATAGAGCCTTATGTCAGTTAACGTACTGCCTGGTGTGTTTGCAAACGCTTTGACCACGCCAGGCAAGGGGTTAAGCCAACCATGAGGCTCTATTTTAGGAGGAAAGAAGGAAAGTTGTAATTAGGAGTGGTGTAAATGTGGCAATAGGCAGTATCTCAATGTGGTGTTTTTACTTCTGACATGCACACTCCCGTCTGGGACAACAGGCGACCTAACAAGTTGGATGTAGTCATATAGCAGTGTGCTCAACACAATAAGTATCCTATGCCAGTCTTAAGGGGGCATACACACTAGACGATGTGTTGAAAGATATTGGGTGTACAAACTGAATGCAGGGCCGGATTATAGGAGGGGTGGATGGGGCAGTCGTCCAGGGGCCCCCACACATTGTGGGCCCCCACACACTGTGGGTCCCCACACTAAACAAACAATGTACTGAACTGGGCCACTCTGGAGCCCTCCTGTTCCGGCTCCTGGCAGCATCACAGCCTGTCACTCACCTGCTGGACTTTTGACTGAAGTCCTTCAAGACGGAGACAGCTTTTCTCAGCCTCTGCACTACAGTGGGTGACCGGGTAATGACTGACATCTCTAAGCCCCACCGGGTGGGAATGTCATGACATTAGGCCCCGTACCCTACCCATACACCCCATACTTGCCTACCCTCCCAATATGGTCGGGAGCCTCCCGAAAATCGGGTGCCGCTTCCGACCTCCCAGGAAGGCAGGCAATCCTCCTGGCTGCTGCCCACCCCGCAATAACCGCTACAACCCCCACAGCGGGGGGGCCGGCTGTCGCGATTCGCGTCATTTGGGCCCCGGCTTCACAATGCCTATATTATCGGCATTGTGTAGTGGGGCGGAGCCAAACTGACACAGTCACATAGCCCTGCCCCGCCACAAGTGCCTGTCAACCGCCCGGCCACTCCCCCTTGTCCCGGCCAAGCCCCCCCCGTCCTGCCGATCTGGCTGCTCCCTCCCGGAAGGAGCAGCCAGAAAGTCGGCAGGTATGATACACCCGTGAATTGCGGCATTATCAGTGCGGGGAGGGCAGGGCTTAGAGATAGTCATTGTACAGCCACCCAATGTAGTGTAGAGGCACCCCTGTCAGGAACATAATGAAGCTACAGGTAGTGTATGTGCTCGCGGACTCACTCTCTGGGCTCTATTTATTAACATTATTTTTACTAAAATAAAGTGAAAAAGGGTGTTTTCACACCCTTTTCACATTATTTTAGTATCACCTATAGTTATTACAGGGCAATTGGAGTAGAATTCGTAAAATTCTTCTCCAACCCCTAAGTATCACTTATTTTTAGCAAAGCAGATCGCATTTCCCATAACTGTAATGGGAAATGTGATCCGACCATAGTTACTAAAAATAAATGTGAAAAAAATATCGGGGAAAGCCCTGTGATAATAAACAGACCGCAAGCTGATTACTGTAAGAAAAAAAAAAAAAAAAAATTACTTACCTGACTCCAGGGACCGGTGGTCGGGGCTCGGGTGATGTCTCCCCTCCGGTCAGCTGGTCTCCCACAGTGCACTGCTGCCCGTTCATCAGGTGATCGGGTCCCAGTGCAGTGTGGGAGATCACCTGACCGGAGGAATGGAGATCACCGGAGGCCTGGAGCATGCAGATAAGTGTAACTAAGGGAGAGGGGGGTCGCGGGGGGCGGGTCTTAGTGCCGGGGGGCGGTCCTTAGCGCTGGAGGTGGGGTAGCAGTGACGGCCGGTCGGCGCATGCGCCCGCACTTTGTCACGGTATTTTTTGCGAAAATACCGTGATAAGGCTCCGAAGGGGATTCGCAGGGACAGAGCTTTATCGCAAGCTCTGTCCCTTCAAGGGATGTGTAGTAAATCCCTGTGATATTGCCTGAATTCGCAATGCAAATTCAGTCGTTAATATGACACTACAATATCACACTACAATCTGCATTACCAAAGCAGATTGTAGTAAATAGAGCCCTCTGTCTCCCTCCTTCTTCCCTTTCTCCCTCCCTCTTTCTCTCTCCTCCTCTCTTTGGGGTATATTTACTTAAACTTCCCATCGTCTGAGGATTGACCTGCGTGTGAATCAGTGACAATAACATACTTAATTGAAATAAAGACACGGAGACTTGTATTTGGCAGAATTTGTTAGCTATTTATTTAAAAACATATAATGAATTAGTTACTATATTAATTAAATTAATTTAAATATGGTGGCAAAGAAAGAACGGCTAACAACAGCCCAAGCCTAACACTATAAACACTCCAACCACAACACAATACGCTCAAGCCTTCTATCTTGACTACCCACCCGGTAAGGTGATGATGCTGCCCCCGGCAGGGTGGTCCAGCAGACTTTATGAGTCAACGAAGGTGAGCAAAACAATGAGTAAACAAATATTCACAGTGCTAATAGGTAACCTGCCGTTCTTTCCCGCCAAAAGCAAGGTTCTGCCAAAAGAAACCTTGCACCGCCACCATAGAACTAACGCACAGAAACCACAACCTCAAACAGATCCTCAAGAAAAATAAACATACCTTCCTCCGCTAAATGAACCCCGTCAGACCGAAAAAGGTAAGTATACCGAAATTTTATCCTAGGATGTCTGACCACTGCCCCACCATTTTCCAACACAAATTTTGAAACCGTAAAGTTCACTTTCTTCCGGGCTTCATCAATGGCTCTGCCGTCAACCACACCACGCCAACACAATCTAGGGACCATGAAAGACCAAACTATTGTGCAAGCTGGCCATGCCATTATAATCTGACCCAAATCCTCCACCACCGCATGCCTTAAATCCAGAGATGTCCTCTTGCCCAAATCATTCCCGCCTAGATGAATAACCACGACTCTCGGTAAGCCATACCGCTGAACCTGCTGCAAGAGTTTAGGTTTAAGGCTCTCCCACAACATACCTCTGACCCCTATCCATCTAACTCCACTAGCCCCCGGAAACAACGGCGCGTCCTGCGCCTGCATGAACCTAGCCGCCCAAAAAACAAATGAATGGCCAATTATTCATACAGTACAATCATCAAAAGCCATTCCTATAATGAGGGAAAAACAAAGAAAACATTAAAGTTATTGTAAAATTTTAGCATATTTAATCATGTATATCTAACGGGGAACATATTACTGAGGATCTGCCAAAAAGAAAAAATTTAGATTTGAATCTTTAAAGATCAACAAGCTTCTGTGCCAATTTGAAGCAACATGAAGACACAAGAGGATAAGTTAAAATAAAAAAGAAGGGGGGGGGAGAGCGGGGGGGGGGGGTTTGGGAGAGATATCGGATAACACAAGTGAACTCGACCAGAGAGAAAACGTAAAACCTGCTGAGGGACATATAATTGTAATTATAAACCAAATAGCCGAATTAAATCCGTCAGATCAGGTAAAAAAATCGTCAAAACTCTCCAGACTCCCACTGAAATCAATGGCGAGTAGCTAGTCCCCGAGTAGGAAAGACAGGGGAAAACAAACAAGACCAGGACCAATGACATTTCGTAAAACATAACAAACCATATGTAACGTGCATGCACAACATTAACCTTAATGATTCGGTCGAATGTAACGCTTATAACTGGCTGATTTCCATCGGCCCAGAGCTTGAATCTGTGACTCTGGAAATCCCGCAGCAGCGGCGGAAGTGGCAGCACCAATTCGAAACGAATGCGTGCCGAACTCCCCTGGTGAGAGGCCCACGCTGCAAAGACATCGCCGCAGCATCCAACTAAACTGAAATTTTGTCAGCGGAAGCCCATCGCCATGCATCAGCCATGAGCCCTCCGCTGAGGGTCTGACAGATGCATAACGAGTGGCCAAGCCGACCGGACAAATTCGACAATCCGCCGAGGGGACCAATGTTATCCAGCGACCCCTGCCTAACTGATCGGTCTTAGAACGATGCAATCTGCACAGCATGGACCTCTCACCCACCTTCACATCCGAACGCAGCATAGTTGAATCCCTCCACTTGGAGGGAGCAACCAATTCCGACACCCGGAAAGCACCATGAAAAGCCATGGAAAAAGCTAACTTAAACAAAAGCGTTTCGAAACCGGAGGCCGCCACGTCCGCAACAGCTCCTAGAATGGACGGTAACAGATAAATGTCTATAGGCCGTCTTTTATCGGGGTTAACCGGCTCAGCGCGCGCCCAACCTTTCAAGGCCTTTGTGATGACAAAACTCCTTGTAAGGTCAGGGATTCCCTTCAATTTGGAGAAAAACGAAATACCTGCCAGGTACCGTGAAACTACCGCTCTCGATTTGCCAGATACATACAGCTGCCAAATAAAAGCAAGCATCAATTGATGCTGACCCTTACCTCCAAGGCCTTGGCTACGGGAAAAAACTTCCCATTCTTCCCAAGACCGACGGTAAGCCTTGAGGGTACTTGGTGCAATGGACAGCTTGATAACCTGCCAAACATAAGAGGGGCACAGCACACCATCAGTCTCTGCATCAGGAGCCAATGTACGGAACCGACCCCATTGACATCTGGACAGCGCATCGGCAATCCCGTTGTCAACTCCGGGTACGTGTTGAGCTCGAAACAGCACATTATGGCGCAAACAGGCAAGGCACCAGCTGCGCTAGCACACGCAAAACCAGCAACGACTTTGCTCGCTGCCCGTTTATCGCATGCACCACGCCCAGATTGTCACATCTGAACAGAATGCTGCGATTGCAGATGCGCAGACCCCAGACCTCCAAGGCGACCATTATTGGGAACAGTTCTAAGAGCAGCATATCTCTTGTCAAACCTGCACGAATCCACTCCTCCGGCCAAGTTGCGACGCACCAGGATCCCCTCAGGTAGCAACCGAACCCCGAAGATCCTGCTGCATCGGTGAAAAGCTGCAAATCGACATTGCCCACCAGAGGGGATAACCATATCCTGATCCCATTAAAATCTGCCAAAAAGGAAACCCAAACTTCCAGGTCTCTCTTTATTTCTGACGATAAACGGATCAAATGGTGAGGTTTGGAAACCCCCGCTGTGGCCCTCTCTAGCTTTCTGCAAAATACCCTCCCCATCGGTATAACTCTACAGGCAAAGTTCATACAACCCAACAGTGATTGGGCCTGCCTGAACGAAATTTTGCGTGCAACCAAACACTCTGAAATGGAATCTCGCAATTTGTCAATTTTATCGCGCGGCAGCCGACAGGATCCAGCCAAGGTATCAATCTCGATACCTAAAAATGACAAACACGAGAGGGGTCCCTCTGTCTTTTCGTCTGCCACAGGTACTCCAAAATGAAAAAACAGCGCTCTCATGGAACCAAGTAACTCGTTACAACGCTCTGACCCAGCGGGCCCCACGCAGAGGAAGTCATCGAGATAGTGCGCTATCCCATGACCCCCACAAGAAAACTCTACGCACCAATGAAGGAAAGTGCTAAATTTTTCAAAGTATGCGCAGAAAATCGAACACCCCATAGGCAAGCACTTGTCTATGAAGTATTCCCCCCCAATGCGAAAACCCATGAACCTAAACGATTCGGGGTGCAAAGGAAGCAAACGAAAAGCTGACTCCACATCCATCTTAGCCATGAGGGCCCCGCGTCCATATGCCCTAACGATACTGAGAGCATCATCAAAAGACTGATACCTCACTGAACAGAATTCAGGAGGTATAGCGTCATTAACGGAGGACCCCAAGACAGATGCTGGATCAGCCGAAATTTTCCTGGAGTTTTCTTAGGCACCACCCCCACTGGGGAAAGAATCAGATTCCTCATTGGAGGATGCGCAAATGGACCCACCATACGTCCTAACTGAACCTCTTTCTCGACTTTTAACTGAAGAACGTCAGGAAAAAGTCGAGCTGATTGTAAATTTCTCGGGGAACCGACTCGAACTTCCCCTATAACTGGTAAACGAAAACCCAACTTGAACCCGAAAAACAAAAACTTAGCGTCCTGCCTATTAGGGTACCACCCTAGCCACCTGGACATAGCATCCAAACGGATAGGGGTTGGTGCCCTATTTAGCGCCTGCGCTACCTCCTGCTTTGGGAATAGCTCCTCCTCCCGACTTGGATCCCTGTTGGGCTGACAACCTGAAACAATTAGAGGCGGGGTGCGATCCATTGCAACGCAAGCAAAGGTGTCGAAAACGACACCGTTGGCCCTGGGAACAGGAGGCATTATTAAAGGCAAAACATTTACCTTTAAAAGGTGTCTGCGCAGAAAGCCGACTGGGGCCCGTCTGTCGACGCCCCGGGGAGGGATCAGAACTCGGGCGCCACGCCCCAGACCCCCCCTTATGAGTATCCCCGCCTACCCGAGAATCCTCCACTCCACCTTTTGGTGGTTGCGTGACGTCAAGCCACACTTCCACGTCCTTGCACCCAAAATCTAAGCGCTTGGATCCGTCCTGCTTGCGCCTAAATTCCTCATCATATGTTCTCCAGGCGCTGCCCCTGGATTTACGCTGCATCCCATGAATCAGGTGGATATACCTTATTACGTTCAGGTGCTCCCCTGGGCGATCTTTCAAGTAGCATGCTGAGAATACGCAAAACCCAGCAAGCCAGTTATCATAGGAACGAAAAGCTTCCAACCCCACCCCGCCTTTAAGCTTAGCTGCCTTGAAATCTTTTTTGGCTTGCTCAGTTAAAATGAACATGTCCACATAATCGCCCTTCCTGATTTTTTTCTTGCAACAATCGCGCAGACCCCGCAATACTGCTGTATTGTCGCAATGCACCATACCTGGTTGATGCTGACGCTTCTTGGACTTCCGCGCGCTACTACTCTGACGCTGCCGCTTAGCCCGCTTATCCCGCCTATCCGCCTCCTTGCGCGCATATTTAGCAGCCTTCTTCCGCGCCTTTTTCGCGCTGCTGACAGAAGAAGCCAGAGAAGAAGAGGTCGACGACAAGTCAGAGACAGAGGAAGAAGAGGAGGCAGAGTCAGCAACATCATCATCTTCTGAGATCTCACCTGACGATCCGGACTGCTCCCTCCCGGACACGACCGATGATGAAGCCTCCTCGACGCTGAAATCCTGTTCCATAGCTTCGCCCTCAGCAGTATCTGAAACAGACGATGAAGCCGCCCCCTGGGCCGAAACCCTGGGCACGGTCGACACAGCAGGAGAAGACACAGCCGCACCAGCCCCAAACGCCTCTGGTCTTGCCAACTGAGCCGCAGCGGAGCCCATAGCCCTGCAAGCCTGCATGAACTGATCTACCGCTGGCCCTAGAGTAGCAGAAATTGAACGCTGCCTCTGATCCACCCTTTCACTATCTGCTTGGCTAGGAGCCAATGCCGCAACCATGGGAGCAAAAGCAGATGTCATTGATGACATCATGGCCGCAAAAGCTGCAGGGTCAAAGGACTGACTTGCACCCCCACTAGGGACCTGAGTATCCACATAGCCAGAAGCTGCTGCCCCAGACATGGCCCTGTCTGCTGATTGCTGACTAGCCTGCCAATCATCCTCCATATTAAGTGCAAGCCCCGTCCCCCTTTCATCAGCTCTCCCTGTCCTAAAATGGCTGCCTGCCTCCCTGTCTGACAAAGCCCCTAATGTGCTGCCAGGGCTGTCCATCTCCCCTACCTCCACATTCCCCACTTCATTAACTGTGGGGAAGTCCCCCCTGCCCCTCTGGGCACTAACAGGGCTATTAGCAGCCCTTCTCGCGGTGCGCGTGTGCGCCTGTGACCTTTGAACCTCACTAACTGCCTCTCGCGGCTGCTCAGAGCAGCCGCGCCTTCCCCCCGCTGGCGGCTGTGTCCAGCCGCCCTGACACCACCTGCTTGACGGCCACGGGTAAGCGTGGCCGCGCCCGGCCGCCCATGACGCCGTGGGGCCGCGCGACTTGCGCTAGCCCCTTCAGCTCCCTCTTGAGAGGCAGGAGCCTCCCCAGAACTCCCTGGGCCTTCTTCCTGCACCCGGTAATGGGCGGGGGTCCGCGATGCGCGGTGCGGGCGGGGCATGGTAACAAATGGGGGGGGGTTGGGGCTCACAGTCCTTATAAGGGTTAGGAGGTAGCTAGAGAGTGCACAGCGCAAGTGTGTGGGGGGGGGTGTGTGGAAAAGAGAGAGGGATAGATGCAGAAGAAGCTGAAGAATAAAGATAAGAAGAGTAAAGAAACACAGAGAAGGATAGCTATGCAGATACTATAACAGCTCAGGTAAGAGCACTTACCCCACTCCAAGACAGGAACAAAAGAGGCTGACTCCGCCTCCAACAATCTCTAATATCCCTGCTATAACCTACAACCCTAAAAACCCATTGGCCCTAATTATCACATGATTCCTCACACTGGTCTGCCCCCAGCCTAGGAAGTTTAACCCTCTCCACTCCTATACAGTCATTTCGTTTATCAAAGTGAGAGTTTTTAGAAGTGGAGATGTTGCCCAATCAGATTCTAGTTATTATCTTCTAGAAGGTGCTAGTGAAATGTTAAGTAGAATCTGATTGGTTGCTGTGGGCAACATCTCCACTTCTAAAAACTCTCACTTTAGTAAATATACCCCTATGTCTCCCTCCCTCTCTCTCTCTTTCCATCTCTTCATCTTCCACCTTCTTTCTCCCTACCTATCTCTTTTGCCATCTGTTGCTCTCTCTCCCTCTGTCTCTCTCCCTCTCTTTTGTCTCTCTCCTCCCTCCCCTACACTCCATCTCTCTCTCCCCTACACTCCATCTCTCTCCCTCTCTTTCTTTTGCCTCTTCTCCCCCCCCCCCCCCCTCTCGCTCTCTCTATTCCTCTCTCTCCCTAGGTAAAGGGCATAGTAGTGGCTGGAGGGGCCGTGGAAATTTTAATGGTAGTGGCCCCCACAATTTAGTTGCCCCGGGGCCCCCTGCAAACCTTAATCGGGCTGTGACTGAACGATATCACTAATGATATCATTCTATGATGTAATTCTGCCACATACCTGAACAGACACTTTCTGACGATATATTGTCAGATTGGCCTTCATGTCTGCACGACAGCAAACATTGCTAACGCCACGCGGGAGCGCGCATCATTGGTTGTTTGGTGCATACACACTGGACGATATGAACAATATATCGTTGAACGATATCGTTATCGTTCACTTTTATCGTCTAGTGTGTATGCTCCATAACAGGAGCCTTACATCAGTATCCTGTATAGGGCGGCTATATTTAAAAAATAAAATCTGGGACACATTCGCTGGCATCCTGCTGGCGCACTCCACCCGCACCTCACCCTATTACATAAACCCAATAATAAGGGAATTATATTGCCGTGAAGGCAAAATAAAGGCTTTACTTAGAATTTAGTGGCGTTTGGACATGTAAAGCACATTTTGCAATTTATCCTGATTATTGGGCCTATTCATCATCACTTATTTTTCACAAAGCAGGTGAAAATGCACATTTTCACCTGCAATTGTAAAAATTAAGTTATCGGGCCATTCATCAAGAAGGTAAATCAGGAAATATCACAGATTACTCTTACTTACCTTCCTCTGCTGGAATGGCCCGCTGTCCCCATACACTAGTATCACAGATATCTCCTGCTTACCTTCCTCTGGCGGAATGGCCCACTGTCCCCATACACTAGTATCACAGATATCTCATGCTTACCTTCCTCTCGCGGAATGGCCCGCTGTCCACATACACTAGTATCACAGATATCTCCTGCTTACCTTCCTCTAGCGGAATGGCCCGCTGTCCTCATACACTAGTATCACAGATATCTCCTGCTTACCTTCCTCTGGCGGAATGGCCCGCTGTCCCCATACACTAGTATCACAGATATCTCCTGCTTACCTTCCTCTGGCGGAAAGGCCCGCTGTCCTCATACACTAGTATCACAGATATCTCCTGCTTACCTTCCTCTGGCGGAATGGCCCGCTGTCCTCATGCACTAGTATCACAGATATCTCCTGCTTACCTTCCTCTGGTGGAATGGCCCACTGTCCCCATACCATAGTATCACAGATGTCTCCTGCTTACCTTCCTCTGGCGGAAAGGCCCGCTGTCCCCATACACTAGTATCACAGATATCTCCTGCTTACCTTCCTCTGGCAGAATGGCCCGCTGTCCTCATACACTAGTATCACAGATATCTCCTGCTTACCTTCCTCTGGCGGAATGGCCCGCTGTCCTCATGCACTAGTATCACAGATATCTCCTGCTTACCTTCCTCTGGCGGAATGGCCCGCTGTCCTCATACACTAGTATCACAGATATCTCCTGCTTACCTTCCTCTGGTGGAATGGCCCACTGTCCCCATACCATAGTATCACAGATGTCTCCTGCTTACCTTCCTCTGGCGGAAAGGCCCGCTGTCCCCATACACTAGTATCACAGATATCTCCTGCTTACCTTCCTCTGGCAGAATGGCCCGCTGTCCTCATACACTAGTATCACAGATGTCTCCTGCTTACCTTCCTCTGGCAGAATGGCCCGCTGTCCCCATACACTAGTATCACAGATATCTCCTGCTTACCTTTCTCTGCCGAAATGGCCCGCTGTCCCCATACACTAGTATCACAGATATCTCCTGCTTACCTTCCTCTTGCAGAATAGCCCTCTATCCCCATACACTAGTATCATAGCTATCTCCTACTTACTTAGAATTAATCAAGCTCCGAAAATATAATATTTTTGGAGCTTGACTGCGGGAGCATTCGCCATCTTCAGATATGGCATCGCAATCCGTTCCTTCCCTATGGGAAGGAGGTCCGGGTTGCGATGAGGGATCCTTTCAGATCCCTCTGCACCGAAAAAGGAGCAGTGAAGTGGCTTGCGAGGACAGCTGATATCGCATCAGCTGGCACCGGGCCAGAGCAATGATGAATTGCTCCGGTAGCCGCAGCAAGTCAAAATGTTAATTATCGGGTCCCCCGATAATTAACATCATGAATAGGCCCCTATGGGCCTGATTCAGATTTGTGTGCTATATGCACAGCATTCCCCCTGTTCTTTCACAGGGGAGAGACGGGAAAATGTTTCCTCCCCAGGGGAGGAAAGCAGATATCGTGGGCCATACACTACTGTATGATATCTAACAGTGTATGCAGGTGTACTGAGAGGGGGTGGGGAGGGTACTGATTACTTGGGCCCAGGCCTAGGCCAGCCATGGAAGATTTGGAATGACCCCCTTCTAAGCGCACACCACTGCAAATGATAGTACAGGGAGTTCGGAGTTACTGTAGTGCTTAGTGTGTGACAGTCCAAATTTCAAATAGGGGAGCCACACCAACTGCCAGTGAGTCCGGGTCGGCAATGTTTGGGGTGGCAGTTGGTGTGGCTCCCCTATTTGAAATTTGAACTGTGCTGCAGATCCACCTCTGGAGCTGGCACTCTCTGTCACTCACTTAGCACACAGTCACTGCGGAGGGACTTTCCGAACTCCCTGTACTTTAAATCAAAGTTTTAACAAGTTAATTCGGCCATGCACCTGTGGTTGGACATGCCTCCTCTAGCAACTATGCCCGCCATACATCTCGGCAGCCCTGAGTTTTTGGGCACAATATCTAAAGGGTTCATGGCATATCAGATAAAATGTCTATTGGTCTGACAGACATTTTATCTGACAATGCATGCCCAGCATTATATGAAGTGGAAAATTTAAAGATGAGACAATGGTCCCTAATTACTACAATCTGCATTTAAAATGTGGTTGTAGTGTGATATTTTCGCCTAAATTCACATAGCAAATTAGGAAATATCACACTTACCTTGGTAATCAGTGCTTTGGTGATGTCCTCTGGGGCTTCGTTCAGCTGGTCTCCCGTCTCTTGCATTGTGACCCAGGTTCTATGTTCTATGCAGCAACTGACCAGGGTCACAGTGCAGGAACCGGGAGACCAGCTGACCGGAACACCAGAGAACATCACTAGAGCACCGGTCACCGTTCCCTGGATGTAGGTAAGTGTTGTTTTTTACAGTGATCAGTTTGAGGTCTATTTTTACAGCTGATCACAGGGGGTCGTCTCTTTTCTGCTTGTCAGAGCAGAGCAGGAATACCAAGGGAAACCCTGGATAACGCCATCTCCAGATGGCGTTAATATCACAGGGCTTTCCCCTGGTATTTTTTAACAATATATTTTTAGTAAATCTCAGGCAGATCACATTTCCCATTACAATTATGGGAAATGCCATTTACTTACTAAAATTATGCAAATAAAAGGGCATGGACTCGTTTTTCATGAAAACTAGTGTAATTGCCCTATAATAAATTTATGTGATACTAGAATAATGTGAAAAGGGTGTGAAAACACCCCTTTAAAAAAAAAAAATTGTAAAAAAAATATTAATAAATCGGGCCCATGATATTAAAAGATGCTTTGGTGATGTACTGTAGTTAATAGAAACTAGTTCAGTAGATAACAGCATTGTACTGTTACTGCTTTCACAACACCCTCTGGTGGTGACCATATTAAATGACAGAATGCCTTGAAATATGATGCGGGTGATGATGTCATCGTCTCATTAGCTGGCATACTTTCCAGCATGACTTATACCACTTGTTGACTTTTATTGTGTTTCCAGCTGAGTTTCCTATTGCAGTAACCTGTACTGTGCAGGCTGAGACAATTGGTATAATATTAAGACACCCCTGCAAACAGGAAACAATGGAATGCAAATTGCCGCTGCTGGTTCCTAATACCGTGGTTGGCTACATACTCAGGCCACAAAATGGCTGCTTCCACTATAGATGAGGCTGCACTTTTATGTAGACCATCTGCACAAGCACAATACTTCTTTGCCGGACAGGTACACCTGAATGCATGGAAAGTTGGACCTTTCCTAGCTAAGCACAGAGCATTGATCTACACCATCTCACCATCTAGGCCGCTGCAACATCACGTGGAAAGTTAATACACTTTCTTCCCAAACTCATTCTGTAGGATAATTGAATTATGACAAGAAAAAGAAAAACTGAACCCCAGTGTGTGTATACATGTGTTAGGATATATAGCTTGTACGCTCCACTGGGGATCTAATGTGACAAACTAAATATTCTCTGTAAAACCATACTTGCCTACATTGTACTTCCCTTTTGCGGGAGACTTGGGGAGAGTAGAAAGATCGGGTCGTGATGGGGCGGGGCCTGACATCTTGCGTCATTAGGCCCCGCCCCCTTCACGGGAAATTGCCGCGATTGGCGTACATTTGCATAAGGGGTGGGGCTAAATGACACGATTCGTGCAGAATTGCGTAATTAAGCCCCGCCCCCTACACAGAGACCCGCGATTGCTGCGGAAGTTCTCCCCATTCTGCCCACTTCTCCAGCTGTTGTAAAACTACATATCCCAGCATACCACAGTTTTGTTATTAGGGAATGGAAAAACTGTTGCAAGGCATGCTAGGATATGTAGTTTTACAACAGCTGGAGAGTCACAGGTTGACCAGGCCTCATGTAGACCATCATGTGGTCTTGCTGGGAGTGGCAGGGGGAGGGTGGTAGAGCATAGCAGTGACTGGCCAGGGGTGGCAGATAGTGGGATGACTGGCAGGGGGTGGCAGATGATAGAAGGAGTGTGACAGATAATGGGGACTGCCTGTGGGTGGCAGGGGATAAAAGGAGGATGGCAGACAATGGGGGCTGGCAGATAGTGGGGGTGGCAGCCCCTGGCCTATAGTACGTGGCACAGGGTGGGCCCCAACAGTCAGGGCAAGAAACAACACATTCATCTCTGCACATCCATCACAGCACTCACCAACGGTTCCTTACTCGGCAGAGAAGACGGCAGATGTATGAAGCTCTGGAAAGTGGTAAAGTGGAGAGTGATAAACGACCAACCAATCAGCTCCCAATTGTCATATTTCAAACACAGCCTGTAACATGACATTTAGGATCTGAGTGGCTGGTCGTTTATCTGCCCCAGTGCCTGGAGTTTGGAGTGGTCTCATGGATGCCCACACCTCTCCTCACCATCATTCTATCCCCCCTCACACGGAGCAGACCCCCTGGGCAGCGCCACTCCTGTGTTTCAGACAGCCAGTTTCCTGCTACTGAGGACCACCAGTGTCCTCCTCTGTCTCACTCACTAACTCCAGAATGTGTCCTGACAGCTGCTGTCCTCTCTCCTCCGTACGGCTGGCTGCCAACATTGGACACCATCCCTCTACCTTGCTCTGCAATTGGCCTAGGGATCTGTCTGTTCGGGCTGGTGCTGAGCAGCATACGTGCCCTGTCAATGCCCAAAAACAAAGGGAAGAGGCAGATTGCTCGACTGCATTGAAGGTACTGGGAGCACCGCTATAGTTAGGGACCTGATCTATTATATACAGTACAGGTGGGACAGCGCTGTGGCATAGTGGTCACAGTATACTGCCTCACATTACTGAGGTCATGAATTAAGGGCCTGATTCAGAGCCGGACGCTATTTGCGCTCGCTCGTTCAGAAAAAGGGGCTGGCTATTTAAATTGAGCGCTCGCTCTTTGCGGTCTGTTGACGCCTCTATGTCTGAGCGAGTGAACGAAATATGCGCTCGCTATTTTGTAAAGACGCCCCCTGGCCTCTCGCATCCTACGTCATCTCCGCTATTTATTTGATTAATCGAGTACATCGAAAGGCGTCTGAACTGCTCGCAGTGCTTGTGGTTGGATTTTCCTACCGCAATCATGCGAACAGTTCAGGATAAGATACAAACAAAGTGCTGTGGCCGATTACGCTGCTTATTAATTATGCACACCCTTAAAATGCCTGTTTTGACCATTTGGCACGCCTGCGTTCGGATCTCCACTCCCCGTTTTCAAGCACCTTCCCCTGTTACCACCCACAAACGCCTCATCCTGTCACTCAAATTAGCAAGCATTCGCTATTTTGCGAGCACACAATTTCCGAACGCAATGACTCGTTCGTGCATGCGTATTACAACCCATACCCATGAGCAGTTGTGCGAACATCGCTCGGAGTGAACGAGTGGCCCCTTACGAGCGGCTCTGAATCAGGCCCTAAATTCCCAGTCATGGCCTATCTGTGTGGATTTTGTATGTTCTCCATGTGTTTGGATTTTTTCCATACTACAAAAAACACACAGGTAGGTTTGTTGTATTCTGACAAATATAAAAATGACCTTAGTGTGTGTGCGTTTGTATGTTAGGGAACATTTGCTGACTTTGCTGACCCCAAGTCAGCTCAGAGGGGGCGTGGTGGCCCAAAGGTGGGCTGTGCAGGGGGCGTGGTGGCACGATTGCGTGGCCCCGCCCCCACTATACACTGCAGAGAAAACAGACATTGTATAGCGGGGGACAGGGCTACAATGATGCAATTCAGCCCCCTGGACCGATTACTTGTGCTCTGTAAGTGGCCAGCCACAGGGGGGGGATGCGAGCCAATGAAGGGGTGTGCATGAGACTTGCCCACTTCCCCTTTTTCGCCTCCTGGCTGTTCCGGGAGAGTAGGCAAGTATGATTTAGGGTCTGATTCAGATATGGACGCAATGCTGATATTTTCGCAAATGAGCGATGTTTTTTCAACTGCGCAGGCGTCAGAGTCACACTGCACAGGAGCCTCAATGGGTTTTGCGACGGCGGTCTCAGAGAGAATTTATACACAAAGCAATTGACAGACAGGGACCTCTTGTGGATGGCAAAGGGGAGGGGATGTCTCAATGCAGGTGTGTCATGACCATTTTGGGGGCATATCACAGGCTGCGTCTGCGATCCCGTATGCAGTTGTTGAGGCACTGGCGCCTTAGTTCCATTGGTCATTCTCAGCGGCCATAGGGTTACTCAAAAGTACGATGATTGACTGATATGCGAGTGATATGCGTTCCGATGGTTGAGTCCTTGTACACAAGCGGTGGATTTGAGAAGCTTCCGGTGGGCATCGCAATACAAATCCCGGTCGGCTGTGACATTTGCATATTTTCACAACCACTGCGTACTAAGGCCCTGATTCAGAGCCGGACGCTCTAACAGAGCGCTCCCTCTGAATCAGGGCTGTCCTTCTGAATGTTTAGAGCGGCCTCCTGGCCACTTGTATAGCTGTGGGTGACCACCCACAGCTATAGCGAGCGGCCAGGAAGATGGTCACGATGGTCAAGACCATCGCGACCATCGTGCTTGCGACGAGACCCTTGTGGTAGGGTCTCGTTGCCGCAAGCCCTGGAGTGCTTTTGGCTCTATCAGAGCTGAAAGCAATCCCACTGACATCACTTGTGATGTCAGTGGGGCCGGCCCCAGACGGTAGGCTTTCCCATGGGAACGCCTCCGTCTGGCCAGCCACGCCCACCAAAGGGGGCGTGCTGTCACTCACCATCGACAGCACGCCCCCTTTGTAGCAAGACCCGGTGCGACGGTTTGCCCGTCGCTATCCGGGTCTCGCACATGCGCACGACGGAGCCGCCTCCGTCGTGCGCAGGTGCACTGGGCCAACATCGACCCGCTTGCGAGCGCTCGCGAGCGGGTCTGAATCAGGCCCAAAGACGCAATCATGACGGCATCTTTGAATCAGGCCCTTAGAGTGTCAGCTTCCAAGGGGCTAGAGACTAGGGGCTAGAATTACATATATGCTTCGTACAGAGCTGTGTAAACTGGCAGCGCTATATAAATAGACAATAATAATAATAATAACAATAAAAATAAAATAATTCAATAGTACAAAAAGCTATTAAAGACAAGGGGTATGGTCCAAGTTTTGTTGGCAACCAATCCTCAGCAGGCTCAGTTGGGGGGAGCTGGTGGATTACTCAGCTGTAGGAGGAATCTCCAGTGCAGTTCCAGGTTCTCTTTGTCTGGGAACTCGCATGCAAATTACAGGTAAATGTGTTCTGCTGTAAACAATGCTTCATGAACAAAGTGAATACAGTATGCCCTACAGCTTCTTTATAATATTTTCTGAACAGAAAAGAAACGCTGCACATATATACGGTATATATATATATATATATATATCTATCAAGTGACAAGTGCGGAGAGCGTGACGATGTGGTTTGTACCATAATGATCTAATTTGCTATGAATCATGTCACCATACCCACAACTCACCTATTTCACTAGGGAAGTGAGCAGTGTGCAGGAGGGTGTCCTGGCACTTGGCGAAACAATTTGCGCCACTGTGGCCCCGCATCACTATGTGCAATGAAGCAAATTGTGGAATCACATCGTGGGGACAATTGCACCTCATACTTTATGGAGGAAGCTGGCAGTATATGGGAGGTTAATCTACTGTCCATGGGAATGCCAGGAAAACTTGCCGAAAATTAAGAATTCTTCTGTACATTCTGGACAGTAGGTAAGTGTGCATCCAAGACAAACAGTCTGTCACATTCTACGCTATGTTCAGCAATGCCCCAAAGCACATTTAAGGTCTGGGCCACTACAGCTGGTCTGACATTATGGGTCTCAGGCATTGAGAACCATTGCTCAGAGATAATTAGCTCCCAGTGTGAATGGTCTCTAATGCGTGTATGCTCAGTAAGTTGGCAGCAAGCTGAAATTTTGACCATGCTCCCTATTGCCATGAAATGAGATCTCAGAATTTTAATAACAGGTTGTAAGTCTCGCCGTTTCTGGATGGTGGAGGGGGCCAGGTCCTAAAATAACTGTATGTCCATATCCCGGTAAGAGATGACAGTTGTGTCTCTAGTCGCCCGGAGTAGTTGATCTTTGGTGCGGTAATAATGAAATCGAACGATGATATCGCGTGGAGGTTGGGAAGAAGAAGGTCTGGCTCGAAGGGCTCTGTGAGCTCTATCCAATAGGCAGTCCGTTTCTGAAAGGTCAGGGAGAATGTGGTGAAAGAAGCCATCTAAAAAGGATTGCAAATCAGAGACGGTTTCGGATACATAGTGGATTCTCAGGTTGTTGCGGCGGGAACTATTTCCTGCGTCCTCTTGTCTTTTCTTGAGGGATTCCACTTCGGCATGAAGACGAGAAAGTTCCTTGTCCAGGGTTATCTGGGACCTACAGAGATCGCCCGTTTTAGTTTCCAGGGCATCCGTCCTGGAGCCTAGAGAGGAGAGCTCCGATTTGAAGTCGTTAACCGCCTTGGCAAGTTCCTGAGCAAACGCAGTTTTGACTCCATCCAGTAGATTGACCATTACCGCTTGTATTTGAGGATCACCTCTCTTGACGGGGACAAACTGGAAGCGTCAGGATGATCAGCTGACAGTGGTATAGGTTTACTCTTAGCGCCAAAAAAATTAGTAGAAGAGTTCTGCGCTGTCTTTTTGGGTTTCTGAGACATAATGCAGATAGGTAGGTGGCAGGTCAGACTTGAGAGAACTGAGACGACAAGTATTTCCCGATCACTCGTTTGTAATCAATTGTCTTCCGATTCGAGCGGACATCTATAGATGTAATACTAAACTGCAGTGTGTTGATTATTCCTGGAGCATATAAAATGCCACTAGGTCCCGGGGTTCTGGTAGGGTAATCACATCATTTGGCCTGACAGGGCAGGTTAAGCTTTAATAGACTGGATGTATAATACACTTTAAATCCAGAAAATGGCAGCAAAAGAACAGGAATATACCGATCACACATAAAAAGTGACTGACTTCCAAAACCCAGGTGTAGGAGTAACTCCAAAATGGCAATATCTGCTTCGGTAACGGGGGACCACCACTGGACAGGGAGCAGGAGGAGCTGAGGGATGACAGTGGAGCCTGGCTGAGAGGAGAGCAGGTAACTTATAATAAGTGGAAAGTCACTAGCAGTGTGTCTGGAGAGAGGATGTGGGGCTGGGGAGACCAGTGAAGGGCACAGCCTTTGATATCCCCCTAGGAGTAGCAGGGCAGGAGCTCAGGCAAAGCAACAGGGGGAAGAGAGAGGATCCAAGATGGCGGTTTCCCGCGGATGGCGACTCCCGTTCGGGTCACACAGGCAACAGGAGCTGTTCAGTTGCCAAGCAGGCAGAGAGGGACCGGAGGATGTTTATCCACCCCAGCTTCAGCTCACCTCAAGCCGCCGGAGTTCCGTCCAGCGGGACCGCGTCACATGACTCGCGGCGCTGATCACTGCCTCAGGCGAGTCCGGGGATGAGCTGACCCAGGTAGGCCCTGCAGCGCACTGATCAAAGCAGACACCGGATATTATGAAAAAGATAACGGAGGAGCATTTGGTGCTACTCTGGTAGTCACAAGATACAAGCAGATGCAGGCATCTCAAAGCAAATGGGTGTTTATTGCTCAAAAGATATATATTTACAAAGAACAGTACTCCACAGCATATAAGATATTGCAAAAGTTCTCTGCTTTTCCATAGTCAGTGGATACCTACAGTACAGAGCCACATCAACCCTTTCTATAGTAAGAGGACACAATATAGCCAGTTGTAATCCTGCCTATATACCACTAAGACTAGTACACACATCAGACAACTGTCTCCTAAAATTAAAAACAATGTACATTTCACAGGAACTGGTTAATTGCATGCCTCCTTTGATGCAACCCAAAGTTTAGCCTAAACTCCCAGCTACCTACTGCACAGAGTCCATCCCACTAATGGGATCCTCGTCTCATGCATCCTAGTTGCTATCTACAGTTTCTGTGGTCATTAAAGTGATTATTGGTCCTAAGTGACCCCACAAAGGACATGAATGCACAGGGAGGAAGTGTTGCTGACAGCGTTATACAGGCCTATCAATGTTCAGCAACCATAGGGATGGATAATCGTGGTCCCCTCCTTACATCATAACACTGCTCCTGTCCACTGCAACCCTGTCTCCCTGCCAACATACTCATGTGATTAGGAGACTGACTGCTTCCCACAGTGTCAGCGCACTGCTTTCCTGAAATGTTCTGTGTGCAAAATACTAAGGATTCTGCCTTTGAACCTCTATATACCCCTGCCTATAGCTTCTAATATCCTGCCTATAAACCTCTTAGGATGACGCTAATTTGCATACGCAGTCATACAGTAAATAAAGACTCCAGACCTAGAACCTGTGGTTCCAAAGCACAAAGTGTTATTCAAGTAAAAATACAGCAGTTACACGCTATGATCCTCATATAATCTTAGCGCAAAGAGATTATACAGACCCAAGTACAATTATACATACGCAGCGCGCTCTGGTCCAGATGTTAGACATCAGCAAGAAACCCCTCGTCATTCAGCATGAAGACTAGGAACCCAGGGTCAGAGCACACATATTTATACCCCCCAGGAATAAACAACACAATAGAGAAGTTTGTTGCTAATACCGTTGGTCCTAAAGGAGAGGGCATATGTTACAAGGAATTTAACAGGTTGGTTCAAATAGACACAGTCCAGCCTCTAACAACTGGAGGTCTCTGGTTTCCCGCCTCATGCAAATCCTAACAGTTGTTCATATAATGTACATTTTGTTGCTTGAAGTCTCTGCGGTCCATAAGTTGAGAATGCATGTTGCGATCTCTCCATTGATATTACCGGAATACTGTTGAGAGAGTACGCATCAGTACAATACCAAACATGGCTTACTTATCACGTATAAAACCTTAGTTAAGAAATAATCTTTATTTCATAGCAATTATAGTAAATGTGCATACTTGAATCTTATACCTTAAAGCTTATGGAACCTTGTATGTGAATATGTAATGTGTGAGTATGTGGGGTTTGATGTAAAGACGCTAGTTAACTTGGGGCAGATGTGTGTGCATGAAGCTAATATTCAGCGTTTTCATACAGGATCTTATGCATTTGCTTATATGCAACAAGTTAACAGCGCAATTGTGCATATTAATGTGTGTATGAGAACACCTAGAAGTGTGGAATGCTAAGCATTATAGTTCCATGACTTGCTCATACCCCACCAGCCCCCACCCTTTTCAGGCTCCAAAATACTGGTCTTTGTTCTCCCAGGGCCTGTGTGGATGTAAATTAGCACAGCTACAAGACCCAAACCTCAGATAACACTCTTGGCTTTGAAGGTATGTTATTGTAGGAAGCCTGCTAATGTAAGGTGCTACAAACGACCCTCTTGCTGTATTCGAGCAGGGCCACCTGGAGTGAGAGCAGACGTTATGTCCATGAAGCTTGTCTTCACAGGCTAGTTTCACGTGGCCATTTGCTCTGTTTAGCTAATGCAATCCAATTTTGACATACTGTACAGCCATTTCTGAAATATATCCTTTAGGGGAATTATAATAATACACACACTTTATCCAGAGCACCCAAACTACGTAAAGTCATGAAATGGGCTTTTGATGAATCGCCGTAACTTATGGCGATGGTCACAGATGCAATCGCATGATGCTAATAGTAATATCGCTACATGTACTAAAGTGTGAGTTTATCTAAAATGGCGCTTAGGCGGCCATTCGCAAAATGGCATCTTGCGATCTCATTCCAAGATGGCGTCTTGCAACCAGTCGCAAGATGGCGTCACTGTGATCCAATTTTAAACTGATCTTGTCTCAGTCAATAATCCAGCTTCGACAATACAAAGGATCTGATTGGCTACAAGTCATCTTATTCCGAGCCAGCCTCAACATTTTCTCTCTGACTTTGCTCAATCACTTTCAAATAATAACTCAATTTGACAATATTATCTATTATGATGTAGAGAACAATGACTAAAAATATTATATTGAATTATTTAAAGACTGGGGAGCCTATTCATCATCAAAGGCCGTATGGACTCCAATGATGAAGTATTGAACTCACTAAGAAGGGTACTTAAGTATCCAACTAGAAAGCGGGGGGAAAGTGACACCGGAGTAATTCATCATTGCTCCGAAAAGCAGTTGTCCCTGTGGTTAGTATCGCAGCCACTTCTGTAGCTCGGGTCAGGCATGCGCAAAGCCGCTAGGGAGCTGGTGAGGAGGCAGCGGAGGGTTCCGCTCGGGTCCCTCTTCACATCCCCGGAACTTCTTCCCATAGGAAGGAGTGGGGATCCGAGAACAAACGTTGTCTGAAGTAGGGATGTGCAGCCTCAGATTAGTTCGGATTTCCCGCCAAGTTCAGATTTTTCCCACCAAAAATCAGGTCTCAGAAAGAGGCAAAACATTATCTTTCATGGACAAACCTCATCATTCCTGGACTTTTGTCAAGGAATGATGATGTTTGTCCATGAAAGATGATGTTTTGTCTCTTTCTGAGACCCGATTTTTGGTGGGAAAAATCCGAATTTGGTGGGTTATCCGAACTAATCCGAGCCTGCACATCCCTAGTCTGAAGATGGGGCTGGTTTCTGCATGGTTACCGGGCCATTTATCGTTTGATGAATAGGCCCTTGGAGGAGGTGCAGGATGAAGATGAATGACTAGACATGGTCTATGGTTGCTTTGGGCCTCCATGTGGCCATGTGAAAATCTCATCAGAGGAGGTCTAATTGTAAAGGGCAACGGAATATGCTGTCACTAAATAAGTGTAAATAAAGAAATAACATTTCTGAGGGTGGCAGAGATAAGATCTTCACTATGTATAGCCAGTCTGCTTCTGTTTCCCCTGCTACCATCCGTCTGCCAGTCACTGTCCATCGGAATTATTGATCGCACTGTGACACATGCAACAATTAGCCTGCTTCCTTCTATGCTTGGTCTATTAGCAGCAGGTAAAGGATCCTTTCCGTTCTCAGTAGCTCAGTCAATGAGCTGCTAATACAGTGGCTGCAGGGAGGCCGGGTGACTGGCAGAGATGCTGGAAGACAGGATCTCGGGATTATGGCTTTCCAAACAAAGCTTTTAGCAGACTTATTTTCATCATAGGTTGTTGCATCCTGTATTCAGTCACTTGTAGAACGGTTCAGTGTCTGTGTTTTAAAAGCAAACTAACTCTGTAGGTTTTGTCTAATTTTAATATTAAGATGGGCATGTGATATTCTATATTGCTGAACCAATTTAAGTAACTTCAATTATCTTCTAGAAATAACTTAAACAAATGCTTGAAGTTAAAATTAAAATGGCTTTAAATTTACACTAGTCAGTATGGAGGTAGGAAAGGCATCACATATTCTGTCGACCCAAGTAAATGCTTTCTAAAATGTCCCCATGTCTCATTTTCAAATTTTTCGGCAATGTTATTGAAATGTTTCCTGTACCTAGTGATCAATCCCACACACATTGGGTTAGAGGTATAGCAGCTATTGCTCTTTATATAAATGTTTCAACTCATTGGTATTCTTGGGCTATGTTACTCAAACTAATCATATCAGGTCATGATACAAGGTCAGGACTTAATCAAGAAAAAGGTATATACTGCACTCAGCTTAAATAATGTGTGAACAGATTGTAAAAAAGATAAAAGGTATATACTGCTTACAATCTTTTCACACATTATTTAAGCTGAGCGCAGTATATACCTTTTTCTTGATTTTAACGTTGATAGAGTCAGCTATCCTATACAGCAGCTCACTGGTTACACTATTAATCATCTAGCTCAGTGTGCAGGTGCATTTGATAGTGTTAAGGTCAGGACTTACTCCATGGAAAGTCACTAGTGACTACACTGGGGTTGGGAATACGCATCCTGTCAGAGGGTTAGATGTGTGAGTTTACCAGAGCAAGTGCATTATAGCTGCACACTGCCACAGTTGTTCCTGCTTGCAACGCCAACTGCAGAAACCAACAGTAAGCCACAAGCTCCCTGGTTTCATCTTCCAACACTGGCAACCCCCCCTATTGAGCTAGTGGAGGTGTCAGTGCAGTCCAGTAGGATATTAATGGACCCTTCCACATTAACTAGTTTTTACTCTGCTATGTTTACATTTTGGTTATATTGAGCACCACACTCCTGCTCAAGAGAACTCAATCCTTTTTATGACACACCTCTCAGATGTAGCAGTACACGTCCACTTTACCGCCACGCTCATAGGTGTTGTTTTCACAATCTCCCTGAAATGCTTTTTGAAAAGTAGGCAAGTATGATACACTTACATCTACAATATACACAATCATCTACAATGTACATAGGCACACATCTACAATATACATATACACACACATCTACAATATACATACACACACACATCTACAATATACATACGCACACAAACATCTACAATATACATATACACACATCTACAAAATACATATACACACACATCTACACTATACATACAAACACATCTACAATATACATATACAAATGCACACACATCTACAATATACATACACACACGAACACACACATCTACCATGTACATATACACACATCTACAATCAGGGCAGGATTAAGGATTGTGGGGGCCCCGGGGCAACTAAATTGTAGGGGCATAATTAAAAATATGGCCACGGCCAGGGTAAAACGCAGGATTGATAGAGCAGGGTGATATATATAGATATATAAATTAAGGTAGATATATATAGATATATTTATAGATAAATATATATATTCACAATTACAATCCCCTTTGGTGATACAATATTGGTATAAATATATATATTATGAGTCAATGGAAGATGGGAGTTGACACACAAACCACTTTAATCATTTTAAAACACTTTACAGGTTGAGTCTCCCATATCCAAAATGCTCGGGACCAGGGGTATTTTGGATATCGGATTATTCCGTATTTTGGAATATTTGCATACTATAATGAAATATCTTGGGTATAGGACCCACAACTAAACACAGCATGCATTTATGTTCTATATACACCTTATACACACAGCCTGCAGCTCATTTTATACAATATTTTTTATAATTTTGAGCATCAAAAAAAGTTTGTGTACATACATGAAATTCATTTATGTTTCATATACACCTTATATGCACAGCCTGAAGGCTATTGTATACTGTATTTTAATGAATTTGTGCTTTAAAACAAGTTTGTGTACATTGAACCATCAGAAAGCAAAGGTTTCACATTCTCAGTCATACTAAAAATATTCCGTAATTCGGAATATTCCGTATTTCGGAATATTTGGATATGGGAGACTCAACCTGTATTAAAATTCAAAAATACATAAAACCTTTCTTATTGACATATAACCTGTTATTATCCCAATTATAAGGAACAGGATTATTGAACAAATCTTTGTCAATTGTGACGACAATCACCCAACACGTTTCGCCAATCACAACTTCATCAGGGGTTCTGTGGCGTCTTTGACTTGCTTGTCTCAAAATGTGTAAGAAACCACCCTTTTAATGACAGCTAATACTGGTTGATTCATTAGACAACTCCTAAGTATTTTTAAATCCTTACTTATAGTAACATATAAAGTTTGTCAGGTTTGGATCTTGATAGAAACCACCTTTAGATATAAATGAGGTGTATGATCCTCACACTGAGACAAAATCTCCTTAATTGTTTGCTCCTGTTGTATAACAGATCATATATAAATCCCAGACTTCTCTAATGCTTCTTTAACAGAAGGATAATCCTCCACCCAGACTCACAGGGGTGCAGGCTGCCCTCAGGAAACAAGCCTGTCTGAAGTGCCGGCTCCCTCACTGTGTCAGGAGCCAAGTGCTGCACGTAATTCTACAGTGCAGCACCCAGCTCCTGTCACTGAGGGGGGAGTCTGTATCTTGGTGTCACCCCTCGGCAGGTGACACCCGGGTGCGGCCTGCACCCCTCTTGTGATGCCACTGGTTAGCAGCACTGCCACACAGCACTAAAGCTCTTAGGTAAATTCCCACCAAGGCTCTTTCTGTGTGGATTGTGTATGCATGAGCTTCCTCCCACAAGCCAAAAGCATACTGGTAATTTAGTTCAACTCTGACAATAAAATTAACCATAGTGTATATATGAGTATGTGTACATGTGGTAGGGAATATAGATTGTAAGCCCCACTGGGGCAGGGACTCTGTAAAGTGCTGCAGAATATGTCTGCGCATTATACAAATCACTGTTAATAAATAATAATGACCTGCAATATACGGGTGTGGATTGAAAGATCTACACTATTTAGATAAACAGTCAACAGGTCGACACAAATGGTCGATAGGCCAAAGGTCGACAAGGACTAAGGTTGATTGGGCCAAATGGTCGACACACAAAGGGTCAACACAGAAAAGGTTGACTCATGCTATTTTAACCTAATCCTCCTGCTAGTGCCTAACCCTAACTGTCCCCTTCCGCAGGGTAATCCTAACCCTAAACATAATATGAAAAATCATGAAAAATAATGTGTTGACCTTTTGACCATGTCGACCTTTTAAATGTCGACTATTTGACCCTGTCAACCATCTGGTGTCGACCTATTGACTGCCTATCTAGACATTGTGTAGATCGTCCATCTCTGTACCACGATATACAGTACACAGGAAACCCCAGTGTTACTACACAGCACAAACCAATGTGATTATATTGTGGATTGCTGCCACCTGCTGTCCTTACTATCAACTGCATCTTTATTCTGTTGTCGTATGGAAAACTTTTATTTTTAATATTATTGTACATAATAATAGGATACAATGTAAATCATTCATTCCCCACTCTATGCATATACTAATATTACACTCACCATCATACATTTACATTTATGTCTTCTTTGTTTTACTAGTGTTATGGAAGGTAATCACTCATCATTTGCTTCAAAACAACCAAAGAATTAAACTGATCAATATTTGTAAAAATTTGTAATACCGGGTGCATTAAATTCCATATTATGTTTGACAGTGAAACAGGTTGGGATGAGTTACCTTCCTGATTTTAATGCCTATATGCACTACTGCTCTTAGGTTGCACTGAAATAGTTGTTCCAACTGAAGCTATATTCAAACTATCAACACTTGAAAAGGTGAAATGATGTGTCTGAATTTCTGACAAATCCATTTCAGAATTGTACAGGAGGGAAAAGAAAACTTTTTTTCCGGGGGCATGAACTTAATTTCATCTGTTAAAAACGGCTTTTATTATGTTATATACTAAAAACAAAATGTATATTTTCAAAGTTTACAGCACATAGAATATCTCACAAAAGGAAAATTGTGAATATTATTATAAATTAATCATAACTGTTCTCCAGGGCATTAGTCTCATTATTCATTTCCAATTACTATATTCATTCATCCCCGGAGATATTATCGGCGAGATCATAATAGTTTGTCAAAAGGGCGAAAAGAAAAAGGGGTCAGATATACTACAGCAAGATTACATACATACATACAAATAAATCTCTCTCATATTAGTCATGGTAGAAAGAAAAGCCTGGTTTAAAAGAACTGCTCATCCAGAAAAATTAGATTATACTTTTTATCATCTGCTAAACAGCATCCAATGACAAAAGATTATTCCACTTCCTCAGTGGCAGTTATAGTAAGAAGAATATAGTGAGTAGCAGATTTTAGGAAAAGAGAGAGTTAGTGAAGTCATGCATCTGCTTTCAAACCTCTTGCTTCCAAAGTCCGTGCAGAGGAGATATGATGAGAGTACAGGGCCGGATTAACCATGGGGCGGATGGAGCTGCAGCTCCAGGCCCCACATTAAGATAGGCCCACAGACAGCCACTGCTGTAGACAGGATTTTTTTTTCCTGCTGCAGCATGAGAGCAGCAGCCTGAAGCCCCCGCCCACTCAAACAATGCAGGCCGGCAACCCCCCTCCCCGGCATCCCATCATGTTTTTTTCTTTTTTTTTCTCTAAGGGGGTGTGGCCACGCCTCCCGCGATTAGGCCACACACCTTGTCACCTGGGCCCAGTGCGGCTGTCGGCGGCCCTGCTCATGCAGATACAAATCCACCACATATAGAGGGATGGGACGTGAGCATTTGGAGGTGGTGACAGGGGAGTGGTTGGAGAAACGTGGGTGTGCCTGTCCGTTTGAACGCCATTGCATGGGCGTGCATAAATTTTCCACTGTGACGGCATACGCAGCTTGAGGTCGACGAGGTTAGCACTTTCTGAGTAAGATCAAACCTGTTGTAATTGTGCGTGAGGGACCAATGTTACTCGATGTTCCTGATGTATACGCAGGTCTGCATGGTATTACGGATGTGCAAAAGCGCTAGTGGGTGTCTATACTGGCTTTGGGCATCTCTATGCTGGCTTTACAATTGCATTCATTAGCATATTTTTGCAGCAGACCTGCGTGCGTAATCCCAGCTGCTATTGCAATAGCGATCCGTAGTGAATCAGGCCCTTTGTCCATAATGAATATAAGTACTGTATACCATTATTTGAACTTTTAAAAAAAAAATGTCATGGCTTGGAAATTTTCTGCTTGAGAATCATTTAGCAATAAGCAATTTTTTTGAATTGAAGCTATTTGTTTGTGCGAATCTCCTCTGGTAGCTATGTATAAATGTGTGTATATGTTTATGTATGAGCTATGCCCTCCATGATGTTAACCACTCTCCCCGTGCAGACAACACCCCCACAGCACTGATCGTGCACCCCACATCACTACTCACACACCCGCGGCGCTGGTCACACCCCCTGCGGCGGCATACAATAGGCCCAGCATAAATTTTAGCTCCAGGCCCATGTGGACCTTAACCTGGCACTGGTGACAGGGGCGGTCGTTCCGGGGCCCCCACACACAAAGGGGCCCCCACCACTAGCGCACGCAGCCCTACATCGGCCAAAGTGGGGGCATGGCCTACAGCGCCGCTCCTATGGCAGGTGCAGTGCAGCTACTTGCGAGGCAGTAATCAAGGCTGACTGAATCGGCCGGCAGCTACACGCAGGGGGGAGCACAGTGCAGTCAGACTCAGCACTGCAGTGCACTACTGGGTAATAACTCCCAGTAATCTCTGCAGTGGGGTGAGCAGAGCATGTGCTGAGCTCTGATTGGAGGAGCCCATCACATGCTCCACTGTCCCAGTAGCAGTGCAGCCTCATGGGTGTGACAGTGTGTCTCATTGTGAGGCTGTGACTGCTGCTCTGACTGCTGCCTGAGGCTGCTGCTGGTGAGTACTGTGTGAGTACTGCTGCTGGTGCCACTTTGTGGGCACTAAAGGTGGCATAATGTGGGGGCTCTACAGGTGGCATAATGTGAGGGCTCTACAGGTGACATAATGTGGAGGCTCTACAGGTGGCATAATGTGTGGGCACTACACTGTGGTATAAGCACTGTGGTATAGAGGGTGCTTAGTGTGTGGGCACTACACTGTGGTATAATGTGTGGACACAACACTGGCATAATATGGGGGCACTACAGTGTGGCAAAATGTGTGGGCACTACACTGGCATAATATGGGGGCACTACAGTGTAGCATAATGTTACTACAAGTGTAATGGTCTAATTTACCCACAAGTGACCACTACCTCCCAGACTCCTCCATACTCACCACTACCTATCTGCACTACCCACTGACCCCTCCATACTCACCACTACCTATCTGCACTACCCTCCTGACCCCTCCACACTCTCCACTACCTATCTGCACTACCTCCCTGACCCCTGCCTACTCATCACTACCTATCTGCACTACACACTGACCCCTCCATACTCAGCACTACCTATCTGCACTACCTCCCTGACCCCTTTCTACTCACCACTACCTATCTGCACTACCCTCCTGAACCCCCGCATACTCACCACTACCTATCTGTACTACCCACTGACCCCTCCATACTCCCCACTACCTATCTGCACTACCCACTGACCCCTCCATACTCACCACTACCTATCTACACTACCCTACTGACCCCCGTATACTCACCACTACCTATCTGCACTACCCTCCTGAACCCTCCATACTCACCACTACCTATCTGCACTACCCTCCTGACCCCTGCATACTCACCACTACCTATCTGCACTACCCACTGACCCCTCCATTCTCACCACTACCTATCTGCATTACACACATACCCCTGCATACTCACCACTACCTATCTGCACTACCCACTGACCCCTCCATTCTCACCACTACCTATCTGCACTACCCTCCTGACCCCTCCACACTCACCACTACCTATCTGCACTACCCTCCTGACCCCTCCATACTCACCACTACCTATCTGCACTACCCTCCTGACCCCTCCATACTCACCACTACCTATCTGCCCTACCCCTGACCCCTCCATACTCACCACTACCTATCTGGACTACCCTCCTGACCCCTCCATACTCACCACTACCTATCTGCACTACCCACTGACCCCTCCATTCTCACCACTACCTATCTGCACTACCCTCCTGACCCCTCCATACTCACCACTACCTATCTGCACTACCCTCCTGACCCCTCCATTCTCACCACTACCTATCTGCACTACCCTCCTGACCCCTCCATTCTCACCACTACCTATCTGCACTACCCGCTGACCCCTCCATTCTCACCACTACCTATCTGCACTACCCTCCTGACCACTGCATACTCACCACTAACTATCTGCACTACCCACTAACCCCTCCATTCTAACCACTACCTAACTGCACTACCCACTGACCCCTCCATTCTCACCACTACCTATCTGCACTACCCACTGACCCCTCCATACTCACCACTAACTATCTGCACTACCTCCCTGTCCCCTCCATACTCACCACTACCTATCTGCATTACCCACATACCCCTGCATACTCACCACTACCTATCTGCACTACCCACTGACCCCTCCATACTCAGCACTACCTATCTGCACTACCCTCCTGACCCCTCCACACTCACCACTACCTATCTGCACTACCCTCCTGACCCCTCCATACTCACCACTACCTATCTGCACTACCCTCCTGACCCCTCCATACTTACCAGTATCAATCTGCACTACCCACTGACCCCTCCATACTCACCACTACCTATCTGCACTACCTCCCTGACCCCTCCATACTTACCACTACCTATCACCTATCTGCACTACCTTCCTGACCCCTGCCTACTCACCACTACCAATCTGCACTACCCTCCTGACCCCTGCATACTCACCACTACCGATCTGCATTACCCACTGACATCTCCATACTCACCACTACGTATCTGCACTACCCTCCTGACCCCTCCATACTCACCACTACCTATCTGCACTACCCACTGACCCCTCCATACTCACCACTACCTATCTGCACTACCCTCCTGACCCCTCCATACTCACCACTACCTATCTGCACTACCCACTGACCCCTGCATACTCACCACTACCTATCTGCACTAGGCACTTACCCCTCCATTCTCAACACTACCTATGTGCACTACCCACTGACCCCTCCATTCTCACCACTACCTATCTGCACTACCCTCCTGACCCCTCCATACTCATCACTACCTATCTGCACTACCCACTGACCCCTCCATACTCACCACTACCTATCTGCCCTACCTCCTTACCCCTCCATACTCACCACTACCTATCTGCACTACCGACTGACCCCTCCATACTCACCACTACCTATCTGCACTACCCTCCTGACCCCTCCATACTCACCACTACCTATCTGCACTACCCACTGACCCCTCCATACTCACCACTACCTATCTGCACTACCTCCCTGTCCCCTCCATACTCACCACTACCTATCTGCACTACCTACCTGACACCTGCCTACTCATCACTACCTATCTGCACTACCAACTGACCCCTCCATACTTACCACTACCTATCTGCACTACCTCCCTGACCCCTGCCTACTCACCACTTCCTATCTGCACTACCCACTGACCCTTCCATTCTCACCACTACCTATCTGCACTACCTCCCTGTCCCCTCCATACTCACCACTACCTATCTGAACTACCTCCCTGACCCCTGCCTACTCACCACTACCTATCTGCACTACCCTCCTGACCCCCGCATACTCACCACTACCTATCTGCACTACCCAATGACCCCTCCATACTCACCAATACCTACCTGCACTACCCTCCTGACCCGTCCATACTCACCACTACCTATCTGCACTACCCACTGACCCCTCCATTCTCACCACTACCTATCTGCTCTACCCACTGACCCCTCCATTCTCACCACTACCTATCTGCACTACCCACTGACCCCTGCATACTCACCACTGCCTATCTGCACTACCCACTGACCGCTCCATTCTCACCACTACCTATCTGCACTACCCTCCTGACCCCTCCATACTCACCACTACCTATCTGCACTACCCTCCTGACCCCTCCATACTCTCCACTACCTATCTGCACTACCCTCCTGACCACTGCATACTCACCACTACCTATCTGCACTACCCACTGACCCCTCCATTCTTACCTCTACCTATCTGCGCCACCCTCCTGACCCCTCCATTCTCACCACTACCTATCATCACTACCCGCTGACCCCTCCATTCTCACCACTACCTATCTGCACAACCCACTGACCCCTCCATTCTTACCACTACCTATCTGCACTACACACTGACCCCTCCATACTCACCACTACCTATCTGCACTACCCAGTGACCCCTCCATACTCACCACTACCTATCTCCACTACCCACTGACCCATCCATACTCACCACTACCTATCTGCACTACCCACTGACCACTCCATACTCACCACTACCTATCTGCACTACCCACTGACCCCTGCATACACACCACTACCTATCTGCACTACCCACTTACCCCTCCATTCTCACCACTACCTATCTGCACTACCCACTGTCCCCTCCATTCTCACCACTACCTATCTGCACTACCCTCCTGACCCCTCCATACTCACCACTACCTATCTGCACTACCCACTGACCCCTCCATACTCACCACTACCTATCTACACTACCTCCTTACCCCTCCATACTCACCACTACCTATCTGCACTACCGACTGACCCCTCCATACTCACCACTACCTATCTGCACTACCCTCCTGACCCCTCCATACTCACCACTACCTATCTGCACTACCCACTGACCCCTCCATGCTCACCACTACCTATCTGCACTACCTACCTGACCGCTGCCTACTCATCACTACCTATCTGCACTAGCCACTGACCCCTCCATACTCACCACTACCTATCTGCACTACCTCCCTGACCCCTGCCTACTCACCACTACCTATCTGCACTACCCTCCTGAACCCCCGCATACTCACCACTACCTATCTGTACTACCCACTGACCCCTCCATACTCACCACTACCTATCTACACAACCCACTGACCCCTCCATACTCACCATTACCTATCTGCACTACCCTACTGACCCCTGTATACTCACCACTACCTATCTGCACTACCCTACTGACCCCTCCATACTCACCACTACCTATCTGCACTACCCTCCTGACCCCTGCATACTCACCACTACCTATCTGCACTACCCACTGACCCCTCCATTCTCACCACTACCTATCTGCTTTACCCACATACCCCTGCATACTCACCACTACCTATCTGCACTACCCACTGACCGCTCCACTCTCACCACTACCTATCTGCACTACCCTCCTGACCCCTCCACACTCACCACTACCTATCTGCACTACCCTCCTGACCCCTCCATACTCACCACTACCTATCTGCACTACCCTCCTGACCCCTCCATACTCACCACTACCTATCTGCCCTACCCGCTGACCCCTCCATACTCACCACTACCTATCTGCACTACCCTCCTGACCCCTCCATACTCACCACTACCTATCTGCACTACCCACTGACCCCTCCATACTCACCACTACCTATTTGCACTACCCTACTGACCCCTCCATACTCACCACTACCTATCTGCACTACCCACTGAACCCTCCATACTCACCACTACCTATCTGCACTACCTCCCAGACCCCTCCATACTCACCACTACCTATCTGCACTACCTCCCTGACCCCTGCCTACTCACCACTACCTATCTGCACTACCCACTGACCCCTGCATACTCACCACTGCCTATCTGCACTACTCACTGACCCCTCCATACTCACCACTACCTATCTGCACTACCCTCCTGACCCCTCCATACTCACCACTACCTATCTGCACTACCCACTGACCCCTGCATACTCACCACTACCTATCTGCACTAGGCACTTACCCCTCCATTCTCAACACTACCTATGTGCACTACCCACTGACCCCTCCATTCTCACCACTACCTATCTGCACTACCCTCCTGACCCCTCCATACTCATCACTACCTATCTGCACTACCCACTGACCCCTCCATACTCACCACTACCTTTCTGCCCTACCTCCTTACCCCTCCATACTCACCACTACCTATCTGCACTACCGACTGACCCCTCCATACTCACCACTACCTATCTGCACTACCCTCCTGACCCCTCCATACTCACCACTACCTATCTGCCCTACCTCCTTACCCCTCCATACTCACCACTACCTATCTGCACTACCGACTGACCCCTGCATACTCACCACTGCCTATCTGCACTACCCACTGACCCCTCCATACTCACCACTACCTATCTGCACTACCCTCCTGACCCCTCCATACTCACCACTACCTATCTGCACTACCCACTGACCCCTGCATACTCACCACTACCTATCTGCACTAGGCACTTACCCCTCCATTCTCAACACTACCTATGTGCACTACCCACTGACCCCTCCATTCTCACCACTACCTATCTGCACTACCCTCCTGACCCCTCCATACTCATCACTACCTATCTGCACTACCCACTGACCCCTCCATACTCACCACTACCTATCTGCCCTACCTCCTTACCCCTCCATACTCACCACTACCTATCTGAACTACCGACTGACCCCTCCATACTCACCACTACCTATCTGCACTACCCTCCTGACCCCTCCATACTCACCACTACCTATCTGCACTACCCACTGACCCCTCCATACTCACCACTACCTATCTGCACTACCTCCCTGTCCCCTCCATACTCACCACTACCTATCTGCACTACCTACCTGACACCTGCCTACTCATCACTACCTATCTGCACTACCAACTGACCCCTCCATACTCATCACTACCTATCTGCACTACCTCCCTGACCCCTGCCTACTCACCACTTCCTATCTGCACTACCCACTGACCCCTCCATTCTCACCACTACCTATCTGCACTACCTCCCTGTCCCCTCCATACTCACCACTACCTATCTGAACTACCCGCTGACCCCTCCATTCTCACCACTACCTATCTGCACTACCCACTGACCCCTCCATTCTTACCACTACCTATCTGCACTACACACTGACCCCTCCATACTCACCACTACCTATCTGCACTACCCAGTGACCCCTCCATACTCACCACTACCTATCTCCACTACCCACTGACCCCTCCATACTCACCACTACCTATCTGCACTACCCACTGACCACTCCATACTCACCACTACCTATCTGCACTACACTCCTGACCCCTCCATACTCACCACTACCTATCTGCACTACCCACTGACCCCTGCATACACACCACTACCTATCTGCACTACCCACTTACCCCTCCATTCTCACCACTACCTATCTGCACTACCCACTGTCCCCTCCATTCTCACCACTACCTATCTGCACTACCCTCCTGACCCCTCCATACTCACCACTACCTATCTGCACTACCCACTGACCCCTCCATACTCACCACTACCTATCTACCCTACCTCCTTACCCCTCCATACTCACCACTACCTATCTGCACTACCGACTGACCCCTCCATACTCACCGCTACCTATCTGCACTACCCTCCTGACCCCTCCATACTCACCACTACCTATCTGCACTACCCACTGACCCCTCCATGCTCACCACTACCTATCTGCACTACCTACCTGACCCCTGCCTTCTCATCACTACCTATCTGCACTAGCCACTGTCCCCTCCATACTCACCACTACCTATCTGCACTACCTCCCTGACCTCTGCCTACTCACCACTACCTATCTGCACTACCCTCCTGAACCCCCGCATACTCACCACTACCTATCTGTACTACCCACTGACCCCTCCATACTCACCACTACCTATCTACACAACCCAATGACCCCTCCATACTCACCATTACCTATCTGCACTACCCTACTGACCCCTGTATACTCACCACTACCTATCTGCACTACCCTACTGACCCCTCAATACTCACCACTACCTATCTGCACTACCCTCCTGACCCCTGCATACTCACCACTACCTATCTGCACTACCCACTGACCCCTCCATTCTCACCACTACCTATCTGCATTACCCACATACCCCTGCATACTCACCACTACCTATCTGCACTACCCACTGACCGCTCCACTCTCACCACTACCTATCTGCACTACCCTCCTGACCCCTCCACACTCACCATTACCTATCTGCACTACCCTCCTGAACCCTCCATACTCACCACTACCTATCTGCACTACCCTCCTGACCCCTCCATACTCACCACTACCTATCTGCCCTACCCGCTGACCCCTCCATACTCACCACTACCTATCTGCACTACCCTCCTGACCCCTCCATACTCACCACTACCTATCTGCACTACCCAATGACCCCTCCATACTCAGCACTACCTATTTGCACTACCCTACTGACCCCTCCATACTCACCACTACCTATCTGCACTACCCACTGAACCCTCCATACTCACCACTACCTATCTGCACTACCTCCCTGACCCCTCCATACTCACCACTACCTATCTGCACTACCTCCCTGACCCCTGCCTACTCACCACTACCTATCTGCACTACCCACTGACCCCTGCATACTCACCACTGCCTATCTGCACTACCCACTGAACCCTCCATTCTCACCACTACCTATCTGCACTACCCTCCTGACCCCTCCACACTCACCACTACCTATCTGCACTACCCTCTTGACCCCTCCATACTCACTACTACCGATCTGCACTACCCACTGACATCTCCATACTCACCACTACCTATCTGCACTTCCCCCTGAACCCTCCATACTCACCACTACCTATCTGCCCTACCCCCTGACCCCTCCATACTCACCACTACCTATCTGCACTACCCTCCTGACCCCTCCATACTCACCACTACCTATCTACACTACACACTGACCCCTCCATACTCACCACTACCTATCTGCACTACCTCCCTGACCCCTGCCTACTCACCACTACCTATCTGCACTACCCTCCTGACCCCCGCATATTCACCACTACCTATCTGCACTACCCTCGAGACCCCTCCATACTCACCACTACCTATCTGCACTACCCACTGACCCCTCCATACTCACCACTACCTATCTGCCCTAACTCCTTACCCCTCCATACTCACCACTCCCTATCTGCACTACCGACTGACCCCTCCATACTCACCACTACCTATCTGCACTACCCTCCTGACCCCTCCATACTCACCACTACCTATCTGCACTATCCACTGACCCCTCCATACTCACCACTACCTATCTGCACTACCTCCCTGTCCCCTCCATACTCACCACTACCAATCTGCACTACCTCCCTGACCCCTGCCTACTCACCACTACCTATCTGCACTACCCTCCTAACCCCCGCATACTCACCACTACCTATCTGCACTACCAAATGACCCCTCCATACTCACCAATACCTATCTGCACTTCCCTCCTGACCCGTACATACTCACCACTACCTATCTGCACTACCCACTGACCCCTCCATTCTCACCACTACCTATCTGCTCTACCCACTGACCCCTCCATTCTCACCACTACCTATCTGCACTACCCACTGACCCCTGCATACTCACCACTGCCTATCTGCACTACCCACTGACCGCTCCATTCTCACCACTACCTATCTGCACTACCCTCCTGACCCCTCCATACTCACCACTACCTATCTGCACTACCCTCCTGACCCCTCCATACTCACCACTACCTATCTGCACTACCCTCCTGACCACTGCATACTCACCCCTACCTATCTGCACTACCCGCTGACCCCTCCATTCTAACCACTACCTATCTGCACTACCCACTGACCCCTCCATTCTTACCACTACCTATCTGCACTACACACTGACCCCTCCATACTCACCACTACCTATCTGCACTACCCAGTGACCCCTCCATACTCACCACTACCTATCTCCACTACCCACTGACCCCTCCATACTCACCACTACCTATCTGCACTACCCACTGACCACTCCATACTCACCACTACCTATCTGCACTACCCTCCTGACCCCTCCATTCTCACCACTACCTATCTGCACTACCCACTGACCCCTCCATTCTCACCACTACCTATCTGCACTACCCTCCTGACCCCTCCATACTCACCACTACCTATCTGCACTACCCACTGACCCCTCCATACTCACCACTACCTATCTGCCCTACCTCCTTACCCCTCCATACTCACCACTACCTATCTGCACTACCGACTGACCCCTCCATACTCACCACTACCTATCTGCACTTCCCTCCTGACCCCTCCATACTCACCACTACCTATCTGCACTACCCACTGACCCCTCCATACTCACCACTACCTATCTGCACTACCTCCCTGTCCCGTCCATGCTCACCACTACCTATCTGCACTACCTACCTGACCCCTGCCTACTCATCACTACCTATCTGCACTAGCCACTGACCCCTCCATACTCACCACTACCTGTCTGCACTACCTCCCTGACCCCTGCCTACTCACCACTACCTATCTGCACTACCCTCCTGAACCCCCGCATACTCACCACTACCTATCTGTACTACCCACTGACCCCTCCATACTCACCACTACCTATCTACACTACCCACTGACTCCTGTATACTCACCACTACCTATCTGCACTACCCTACTGACCCCTCCATACTCACCACTACCTATCTGCACTACCCTCCTGACCCCTGCATACTCACCACTACCTATCTGCACTACCCACTGACCCCTCCATTCTCACCACTACCTATCTGAATTACCCACATACCCCTGCATACTCACCACTACCTATCTGCGCTACCCACTGACCGGTCCACTCTCACCACTACCTATCTGCACTACCCTCCTGACCCCTCCACACTCACCACTACCTATCTGCACTACCCTCCTGACCCCTCCATACTCACCACTACCTATCTGCACTACCCTCCTGGCCCCTCCATACTCACCACTACCTATCTGCCCTACCCCCTGACCCCTCCATACTCACCACTACCTATCTGCACTACCCTCCGGACCCCTCCATACTCACCACTACCTATCTGCACTACACATTGACCCCTCCATACTCACCACTACCTATTTGCACTACCCTCCTGACCCCTCCATACTCACCACTACCTATCTGCACTACCCTCCTGACCCCTCCATACTCACCACTACCTATCTGCACTACCCACTGACCCCTCCATACTCACCACTACCTATCTGCACTTCCCCCTGACCCCTCCATACTCACCAGTACCTATCTGCACTACCCAGTGACCCCTCCATACTCACCACTACCTATCTCCACTACCCACTGACCCCTCCATACTCACCACTACCTATCTGCACTACCCACTGACCACTCCATACTCACCACTACCTATCTGCACTACCCTCCTGACCCCTCCATACTCACCACTACCTATCTGCACTACCCACTGACCCCTGCATACACACCACTACCTATCTGCACTACCCACTTACCCCTCCATTCTCACCACTACCTATCTGCACTACCCACTGTCCCCTCCATTCTCACCACTACCTATCTGCACTACCCTCCTGACCCCTCCATACTCACCACTACCTATCTGCACTACCCACTGACCCCTCCATACTCACCACTACCTATCTACCCTACCTCCTTACCCCTCCATACTCACCACTACCTATCTGCACTACCGACTGACCCCTCCATACTCACCGCTACCTATCTGCACTACCCTCCTGACCCCTCCATACTCACCACTACCTATCTGCACTACCCACTGACCCCTCCATGCTCACCACTACCTATCTGCACTACCTACCTGACCCTTGCCTTCTCATCACTACCTATCTGCACTAGCCACTGACCCCTCCATACTCACCACTACCTATCTGCACTACCTCCCTGACCCCTGCCTACTCACCACTACCTATCTGCACTACCCTCCTGAACCCCCGCATACTCACCACTACCTATCTGTACTACCCACTGACCCCTCCATACTCACCACTACCTATCTACACAACCCAATGACCCCTCCATACTCACCATTACCTATCTGCACTACCCTACTGACCCCCGCATACTCACCACTACCTATCTGTACTACCCACTGACCCCTCCATACTCACCACTACCTATCTACACAACCCAATGACCCCTCCATACTCACCATTACCTATCTGCACTACCCTACTGACCCCTGTATACTCACCACTACCTATCTGCACTACCCTACTGACCCCTCAATACTCACCACTACCTATCTGCACTACCCTCCTGACCCCTGCATACTCACCACTACCTATCTGCACTACCCACTGACCCCTCCATTCTCACCACTACCTATCTGCATTACCCACATACCCCTGCATACTCACCACTACCTATCTGCACTACCCACTGACCGCTCCACTCTCACCACTACCTATCTGCACTACCCTCCTGACCCCTCCACACTCACCATTACCTATCTGCACTACCCTCCTGACCCCTCCATACTCACCACTACCTATCTGCACTACCCTCCTGACCCCTCCATACTCACCACTACCTATCTGCCCTACCCGCTGACCCCTCCATACTCACCACTACCTATCTGCACTACCCTCCTGACCCCTCCATACTCACCACTACCTATCTGCACTACCCAATGACCCCTCCATACTCAGCACTACCTATTTGCACTACCCTACTGACCCCTCCATACTCACCACTACCTATCTGCACTACCCACTGAACCCTCCATACTCACCACTACCTATCTGCACTACCTCCCTGACCCCTCCATACTCACCACTACCTATCTGCACTACCCTCCTGACCCCTGCCTACTCACCACTACCTATCTGCACTACCCACTGACCCCTGCATACTCACCACTGCCTATCTGCACTACCCACTGAACCCTCCATTCTCACCACTACCTATCTGCACTACCCTCCTGACCCCTCCACACTCACCACTACCTATCTGCACTACCCTCTTGACCCCTCCATACTCACTACTACCGATCTGCACTACCCACTGACATCTCCATACTCACCACTACCTATCTGCACTTCCCCCTGAACCCTCCATACTCACCACTACCTATCTGCCCTACCCCCTGACCCCTCCATACTCACCACTACCTATCTGCACTACCCTCCTGACCCCTCCATACTCACCACTACCTATCTACACTACACACTGACCCCTCCATACTCACCACTACCTATCTGCACTACCTCCCTGACCCCTGCCTACTCACCACTACCTATCTGCACTACCCTCCTGACCCCCGCATATTCACCACTACCTATCTGCACTACCCTCAAGACCCCTCCATACTCACCACTACCTATCTGCACTACCCACTGACCCCTCCATACTCACCACTACCTATCTGCCCTAACTCCTTACCCCTCCATACTCACCACTCCCTATCTGCACTACCGACTGACCCCTCCATACTCACCACTACCTATCTGCACTACCCTCCTGACCCCTCCATACTCACCACTACCTATCTGCACTATCCACTGACCCCTCCATACTCACCACTACCTATCTGCACTACCTCCCTGTCCCCTCCATACTCACCACTACCAATCTGCACTACCTCCCTGACCCCTGCCTACTCACCACTACCTATCTGCACTACCCTCCTAACCCCCGCATACTCACCACTACCTATCTGCACTACCAAATGACCCCTCCATACTCACCAATACCTATCTGCACTTCCCTCCTGACCCGTACATACTCACCACTACCTATCTGCACTACCCACTGACCCCTCCATTCTCACCACTACCTATCTGCTCTACCCACTGACCCCTCCATTCTCACCACTACCTATCTGCACTACCCACTGACCCCTGCATACTCACCACTGCCTATCTGCACTACCCACTGACCGCTCCATTCTCACCACTACCTATCTGCACTACCCTCCTGACCCCTCCATACTCACCACTACCTATCTGCACTACCCTCCTGACCCCTCCATACTCACCACTACCTATCTGCACTACCCTCCTGACCACTGCATACTCACCCCTACCTATCTGCACTACCCGCTGACCCCTCCATTCTAACCACTACCTATCTGCACTACCCACTGACCCCTCCATTCTTACCACTACCTATCTGCACTACACACTGACCCCTCCATACTCACCACTACCTATCTGCACTACCCAGTGACCCCTCCATACTCACCACTACCTATCTCCACTACCCACTGACCCCTCCATACTCACCACTACCTATCTGCACTACCCACTGACCACTCCATACTCACCACTACCTATCTGCACTACCCTCCTGACCCCTCCATTCTCACCACTACCTATCTGCACTACCCACTGACCCCTCCATTCTCACCACTACCTATCTGCACTACCCTCCTGACCCCTCCATACTCACCACTACCTATCTGCACTACCCACTGACCCCTCCATACTCACCACTACCTATCTGCCCTACCTCCTTACCCCTCCATACTCACCACTACCTATCTGCACTACCGACTGACCCCTCCATACTCACCACTACCTATCTGCACTTCCCTCCTGACCCCTCCATACTCACCACTACCTATCTGCACTACCCACTGACCCCTCCATACTCACCACTACCTATCTGCACTACCTCCCTGTCCCGTCCATGCTCACCACTACCTATCTGCACTACCTACCTGACCCCTGCCTACTCATCACTACCTATCTGCACTAGCCACTGACCCCTCCATACTCACCACTACCTGTCTGCACTACCTCCCTGACCCCTGCCTACTCACCACTACCTATCTGCACTACCCTCCTGAACCCCCGCATACTCATCACTACCTATCTGTACTACCCACTGACCCCTCCATACTCACCACTACCTATCTACACTACCCACTGACTCCTGTATACTCACCACTACCTATCTGCACTACCCTACTGACCCCTCCATACTCACCACTACCTATCTGCACTACCCTCCAGACCCCTGCATACTCACCACTACCTATCTGCACTACCCACTGACCCCTCCATTCTCACCACTACCTATCTGAATTACCCACATACCCCTGCATACTCACCACTACCTATCTGCTCTACCCACTGACCGGTCCACTCTCACCACTACCTATCTGCACTACCCTCCTGACCCCTCCACACTCACCACTACCTATCTGCACTACCCTCCTGACCCCTCCATACTCACCACTACCTATCTGCACTACCCTCCTGGCCCCTCCATACTCACCACTACCTATCTGCCCTACCCCCTGACCCCTCCATACTCACCACTACCTATCTGCACTACCCTCCGGACCCCTCCATACTCACCACTACCTATCTGCACTACACATTGACCCCTCCATACTCACCACTACCTATTTGCACTACCCTCCTGACCCCTCCATACTCACCACTACCTATCTGCACTACCCTCCTGACCCCTCCATACTCACCACTACCTATCTGCACTACCCACTGACCCCTCCATACTCACCACTACCTATCTGCACTTCCCCCTGACCCCTCCATACTCACCACTACCTATCTGCCCTACCCCCTGACCCCTCCATACTCACCACTACCTATCTGCACTTCCCTCCTGACCCCTCCATACTCACCACTACCTATCTACACTACCCACTGACCCCTCCATACTCACCACTACCTATCTGCACTACCCACAGACCCCTCCATACTCACCACTACCTATCTGCACTACCTCCCTGACCCCTGCCTACTCACCACTACCTATCTGCACTACCCTCCTGACCCCCGCATATTCACCACTACCTATCTGCACTACCCTCCTGACCCCTCTATACTCACCACTACCTATCTGCACTACCCACTGACCCCTCCATACTCACCACTACCTATCTGCCCTACCTCCTTACCCCTCCATACTCACCACTACCTATCTGCACTACCGACTGACCCCTCCATACTCACCACTACCTATCTGCACTTCCCTCCTGACCCCTCCATACTCACCACTACCTATCTGCACTACCCACTGACCCCTCCATACTCACCACTACCTATCTGCACTACCTCCCTGTCCCGTCCATGCTCAAAACTACCTATCTGCACTACCTACCTGACCCCTGCCTACTCATCACTACCTATCTGCACTAGCCACTGACCCCTCCATACTCACCACTACCTGTCTGCACTACCTCCCTGACCCCTGCCTACTCACCACTACCTATCTGCACTACCCTCCTGAACCCCCGCATACTCACCACTACCTATCTGTACTACCCACTGACCCCTCCATACTCACCACTACCTATCTACACTACCCGCTGACCCCTGTATACTCACCACTACCTATCTGCACTACCCTACTGACCCCTCCATACTCACCACTACCTATCTGCACTACCCTCCTGACCCCTGCATACTCACCACTACCTATCTGCACTACCCACTGACCCCTCCATTCTCACCACTACCTATCTGAATTACCCACATACCCCTGCATTCTCACCACTACCTATCTGCGCTACCCACTGACCGGTCCACTCTCACCACTACCTATCTGCACTACCCTCCTGACCCCTCCACACTCACCACTACCTATCTGCACTACCCACTGACCCCTGCATACACACCACTACCTATCTGCACTACCCACTTACCCCTCCATTCTCACCACTACCTATCTGCACTACCCACTGTCCCCTCCATTCTCACCACTACCTATCTGCACTACCCTCCTGACCCCTCCATACTCACCACTACCTATCTGCACTACCCACTGACCCCTCCATACTCACCACTACCTATCTACCCTACCTCCTTACCCCTCCATACTCACCACTACCTATCTGCACTACCGACTGACCCCTCCATACTCACCGCTACCTATCTGCACTACCCTCCTGACCCCTCCATACTCACCACTACCTATCTGCACTACCCACTGACCCCTCCATGCTCACCACTACCTATCTGCACTACCTACCTGACCCTTGCCTTCTCATCACTACCTATCTGCACTAGCCACTGACCCCTCCATACTCACCACTACCTATCTGCACTACCTCCCTGACCCCTGCCTACTCACCACTACCTATCTGCACTACCCTCCTGAACCCCCGCATACTCACCACTACCTATCTGTACTACCCACTGACCCCTCCATACTCACCACTACCTATCTACACAACCCAATGACCCCTCCATACTCACCATTACCTATCTGCACTACCCTACTGACCCCCGCATACTCACCACTACCTATCTGTACTACCCACTGACCCCTCCATACTCACCACTACCTATCTACACAACCCAATGACCCCTCCATACTCACCATTACCTATCTGCACTACCCTACTGACCCCTGTATACTCACCACTACCTATCTGCACTACCCTACTGACCCCTCAATACTCACCACTACCTATCTGCACTACCCTCCTGACCCCTGCATACTCACCACTACCTATCTGCACTACCCACTGACCCCTCCATTCTCACCACTACCTATCTGCATTACCCACATACCCCTGCATACTCACCACTACCTATCTGCACTACCCACTGACCGCTCCACTCTCACCACTACCTATCTGCACTACCCTCCTGACCCCTCCACACTCACCATTACCTATCTGCACTACCCTCCTGACCCCTCCATACTCACCACTACCTATCTGCACTACCCTCCTGACCCCTCCATACTCACCACTACCTATCTGCCCTACCCGCTGACCCCTCCATACTCACCACTACCTATCTGCACTACCCTCCTGACCCCTCCATACTCACCACTACCTATCTGCACTACCCAATGACCCCTCCATACTCAGCACTACCTATTTGCACTACCCTACTGACCCCTCCATACTCACCACTACCTATCTGCACTACCCACTGAACCCTCCATACTCACCACTACCTATCTGCACTACCTCCCTGACCCCTCCATACTCACCACTACCTATCTGCACTACCCTCCTGACCCCTGCCTACTCACCACTACCTATCTGCACTACCCACTGACCCCTGCATACTCACCACTGCCTATCTGCACTACCCACTGAACCCTCCATTCTCACCACTACCTATCTGCACTACCCTCCTGACCCCTCCACACTCACCACTACCTATCTGCACTACCCTCTTGACCCCTCCATACTCACTACTACCGATCTGCACTACCCACTGACATCTCCATACTCACCACTACCTATCTGCACTTCCCCCTGAACCCTCCATACTCACCACTACCTATCTGCCCTACCCCCTGACCCCTCCATACTCACCACTACCTATCTGCACTACCCTCCTGACCCCTCCATACTCACCACTACCTATCTACACTACACACTGACCCCTCCATACTCACCACTACCTATCTGCACTACCTCCCTGACCCCTGCCTACTCACCACTACCTATCTGCACTACCCTCCTGACCCCCGCATATTCACCACTACCTATCTGCACTACCCTCAAGACCCCTCCATACTCACCACTACCTATCTGCACTACCCACTGACCCCTCCATACTCACCACTACCTATCTGCCCTAACTCCTTACCCCTCCATACTCACCACTCCCTATCTGCACTACCGACTGACCCCTCCATACTCACCACTACCTATCTGCACTACCCTCCTGACCCCTCCATACTCACCACTACCTATCTGCACTATCCACTGACCCCTCCATACTCACCACTACCTATCTGCACTACCTCCCTGTCCCCTCCATACTCACCACTACCAATCTGCACTACCTCCCTGACCCCTGCCTACTCACCACTACCTATCTGCACTACCCTCCTAACCCCCGCATACTCACCACTACCTATCTGCACTACCAAATGACCCCTCCATACTCACCAATACCTATCTGCACTTCCCTCCTGACCCGTACATACTCACCACTACCTATCTGCACTACCCACTGACCCCTCCATTCTCACCACTACCTATCTGCTCTACCCACTGACCCCTCCATTCTCACCACTACCTATCTGCACTACCCACTGACCCCTGCATACTCACCACTGCCTATCTGCACTACCCACTGACCGCTCCATTCTCACCACTACCTATCTGCACTACCCTCCTGACCCCTCCATACTCACCACTACCTATCTGCACTACCCTCCTGACCCCTCCATACTCACCACTACCTATCTGCACTACCCTCCTGACCACTGCATACTCACCCCTACCTATCTGCACTACCCGCTGACCCCTCCATTCTAACCACTACCTATCTGCACTACCCACTGACCCCTCCATTCTTACCACTACCTATCTGCACTACACACTGACCCCTCCATACTCACCACTACCTATCTGCACTACCCAGTGACCCCTCCATACTCACCACTACCTATCTCCACTACCCACTGACCCCTCCATACTCACCACTACCTATCTGCACTACCCACTGACCACTCCATACTCACCACTACCTATCTGCACTACCCTCCTGACCCCTCCATTCTCACCACTACCTATCTGCACTACCCACTGACCCCTCCATTCTCACCACTACCTATCTGCACTACCCTCCTGACCCCTCCATACTCACCACTACCTATCTGCACTACCCACTGACCCCTCCATACTCACCACTACCTATCTGCCCTACCTCCTTACCCCTCCATACTCACCACTACCTATCTGCACTACCGACTGACCCCTCCATACTCACCACTACCTATCTGCACTTCCCTCCTGACCCCTCCATACTCACCACTACCTATCTGCACTACCCACTGACCCCTCCATACTCACCACTACCTATCTGCACTACCTCCCTGTCCCGTCCATGCTCACCACTACCTATCTGCACTACCTACCTGACCCCTGCCTACTCATCACTACCTATCTGCACTAGCCACTGACCCCTCCATACTCACCACTACCTGTCTGCACTACCTCCCTGACCCCTGCCTACTCACCACTACCTATCTGCACTACCCTCCTGAACCCCCGCATACTCATCACTACCTATCTGTACTACCCACTGACCCCTCCATACTCACCACTACCTATCTACACTACCCACTGACTCCTGTATACTCACCACTACCTATCTGCACTACCCTACTGACCCCTCCATACTCACCACTACCTATCTGCACTACCCTCCAGACCCCTGCATACTCACCACTACCTATCTGCACTACCCACTGACCCCTCCATTCTCACCACTACCTATCTGAATTACCCACATACCCCTGCATACTCACCACTACCTATCTGCTCTACCCACTGACCGGTCCACTCTCACCACTACCTATCTGCACTACCCTCCTGACCCCTCCACACTCACCACTACCTATCTGCACTACCCTCCTGACCCCTCCATACTCACCACTACCTATCTGCACTACCCTCCTGGCCCCTCCATACTCACCACTACCTATCTGCCCTACCCCCTGACCCCTCCATACTCACCACTACCTATCTGCACTACCCTCCGGACCCCTCCATACTCACCACTACCTATCTGCACTACACATTGACCCCTCCATACTCACCACTACCTATTTGCACTACCCTCCTGACCCCTCCATACTCACCACTACCTATCTGCACTACCCTCCTGACCCCTCCATACTCACCACTACCTATCTGCACTACCCACTGACCCCTCCATACTCACCACTACCTATCTGCACTTCCCCCTGACCCCTCCATACTCACCACTACCTATCTGCCCTACCCCCTGACCCCTCCATACTCACCACTACCTATCTGCACTTCCCTCCTGACCCCTCCATACTCACCACTACCTATCTACACTACCCACTGACCCCTCCATACTCACCACTACCTATCTGCACTACCCACAGACCCCTCCATACTCACCACTACCTATCTGCACTACCTCCCTGACCCCTGCCTACTCACCACTACCTATCTGCACTACCCTCCTGACCCCCGCATATTCACCACTACCTATCTGCACTACCCTCCTGACCCCTCTATACTCACCACTACCTATCTGCACTACCCACTGACCCCTCCATACTCACCACTACCTATCTGCCCTACCTCCTTACCCCTCCATACTCACCACTACCTATCTGCACTACCGACTGACCCCTCCATACTCACCACTACCTATCTGCACTTCCCTCCTGACCCCTCCATACTCACCACTACCTATCTGCACTACCCACTGACCCCTCCATACTCACCACTACCTATCTGCACTACCTCCCTGTCCCGTCCATGCTCAAAACTACCTATCTGCACTACCTACCTGACCCCTGCCTACTCATCACTACCTATCTGCACTAGCCACTGACCCCTCCATACTCACCACTACCTGTCTGCACTACCTCCCTGACCCCTGCCTACTCACCACTACCTATCTGCACTACCCTCCTGAACCCCCGCATACTCACCACTACCTATCTGTACTACCCACTGACCCCTCCATACTCACCACTACCTATCTACACTACCCGCTGACCCCTGTATACTCACCACTACCTATCTGCACTACCCTACTGACCCCTCCATACTCACCACTACCTATCTGCACTACCCTCCTGACCCCTGCATACTCACCACTACCTATCTGCACTACCCACTGACCCCTCCATTCTCACCACTACCTATCTGAATTACCCACATACCCCTGCATTCTCACCACTACCTATCTGCGCTACCCACTGACCGGTCCACTCTCACCACTACCTATCTGCACTACCCTCCTGACCCCTCCACACTCACCACTACCTATCTGCACTACCCTCCTGACCCCTCCATACTCACCACTACCTATCTGCACTACCCTCCTGGCCCCTCCATTCTCACCACTACCTATCTGCCCTACCCCCTGACCCCTCCATACTCACCACTACCTATCTGCACTACCCTCCTGACCCCTCCATACTCACCACTACCTATCTGCACTACACATTGACCCCTCCATACTCACCACTACCTATTTGCACTACCCTCCTGACCCCTCCATACTCACCACTACCTATCTGCACTACCCTCCTGACCCCTCCATACTCACCACTACCTATCTGCACTACCCACTGACCCCTCCATACTCACCACTTCCTATCTGCACTTCCCCCTGACCCCTCCATACTCACCACTAACTATCTGCCCTACCCCCTGACCCCTCCATACTCACCACTACCTATCTGCACTTCCCTCCTGACCCCTCCATACTCACCACTACCTATCTACACTACCCACTGACCCCTCCATACTCACAACTACCTATCTGCACTACCCACAGACCCCTCCATACTCACCACTACCTATCTGCACTACCTCCCTGACCCCTGCCTACTCACCACTACCTATCTGCACTACCCTCCTGACCCCCGCATATTCACCACTACCTATCTGCACTACCCTCCAGACCCCTACATACTCACCACTACCTATCTGCACTACCAACTGACCCCTCCATACTCACCACTACCTATCTGCACTACCCTCCTGACCCATCCATACTCACCACTACCTATCTGCACTACCCACTGACCCCTGCATACTCACCACTACCTATCTGCACTACCCACTGACCCCTCCCTTCTCACCACTACCTATCTGCACTACCCACTGATCCCTGCATACTCACCACTACCTATCTGCACTACCCACTGACCCCTCCATTCTCACCACTACCTATCTGCACTACCCACTGACCCCTCCATTCTCACCACTACCTATCTGCACTACCCAATGAACCCTCCATTCTCACCACTACCTATCTGCACTACCCACTGAACCCTCCTTACTCACCACTACCTATCTGCACTACCCTCCTGACCCCTGCATACTCACCACTACCGATCTGCACTACCCACTGACATCTCCATACTCACCACTACCTATCTGCACTACCCTCCTGACCCCTCCATACTCACCACTACCTATCTGCACTACCCACTGACCCCTGCATACTCACCACTACCTATCTGCATTACCCACTGACCCCTCCATTCTCACCACTACCTATCTCCACTACCCACTGACCCCTCCATACTCACCACTACCTATCTGCACTACCCACTGACCACTCCATACTCACCACTACCTATCTGCACTACCCTCCTGACCCCTCCATACTCACCACTACCTATCTGCACTACCCACTGACCCCTGCATACACACCACTACCTATCTGCACTACCATCTTACCCCTCCATTCTCACCACTACCTATCTGCACTACCCACTGACCCCTCCATTCTCACCACTACCTATCTGCACTACCCTCCTGACCCCTCCATACTCACCACTACCTATCTGCACTACCCACTGACCCCTCCATACTCACCACTACCTATCTGCCCTACCTCCTTACCCCTCCATACTCACCACTACCTATCTGCACTACCGACTGACCCCTCCATACTCACCACTACCTATCTGCACTTCCCTCCTGACCCCTCCATACTCACCACTACCTATCTGCACTACCCACTGACCGCTGCATACTCACCACTACCTATCTGCTCTACCCACTGACCCCTCCATTCTCACCACTACCTATCTGCACTACCCACTGACCCCTCCATTCTCACCACTACCTATCTGCACTACCCAATGACCCCTCCATTCTCACCACTACCTATCTACACTTCCCACTGACTCCTCCATACTCACCACTATCTATCTGCACTACCATCCTGACCACTCCATACTCACCACTACCTATCTGCACTACCCTACTGACCACTGCATACTCAGCACTACCTATCTGCACTACCCACTGACCCCTCCATACTCACCACTACCTATCTGCACTACCTCCCTGACCCCTGCCTACTCACCACTACCTATCTGTACTACGCTCCTGAACCCTCCATACTCACCACTACCTATCTGCACTACCCTCCTGACCCCTCCATACTCACCACTACCTATCAGCACTACCCACTGACCCCTCCATACTCACCACTACCTATCTGCACTACCTCCATGACCCCTCCATACTCACCACTACCTATCTGCACTACCTCCCTGACCCCAGCCTACTCACCACTACCAATCTGCACAACCCACTGACCCCTCCATACTCAGCACTACCTATCTGCACTACCCACTGACATCTCCATACTCACCAATACCTATCTGCACTACCCTCCTGACCCCTCCATACTCACCACTACCTATCTGCACTACCCACTGACCCCTCCATACTCACCACTACCTATCTGCACTACCCCCTGATCCCTCCATACTCACCACTAGCTATCTGCCCTACCCCCTGACCTCTCCATACTCACCACTACCTATCTGCACTACCCTCCTGACCCCTCCATACTCACCACTTCCTATCTACACTACCCACTGACCCCTCCATACTCACCACTACCTATCTGCACTACCCTCCTGACCCCTCCATACTCACCACTACCTATCTGCACTACCCATTGACCCCTGCATACTCACCACTACCTATCTGCACTACCCACTGACCCCTCCATTCTCACCACTACCTATCTGCACTACCCACTGACCCCTCCATTCTCACCACTACCTATCTGCACTACCCACTGACCCCTCCATTCTAACCACTACCTATCTGCACTACCCAATGAACCCTCCATTCTCACCACTACCTATCTGCACTACCCACTGAACCCTCCTTACTCACCACTACCTATCTGCACTACCTTCCTGACCCCTGCTTTCTCACCACTACCGATCTGCACTACCCACTGACATCTCCATACTCACCACTACCTATCTGCACTACCCTCCTGACCCCTCCATACTCACCACTACCTATCTGCACTACCCTTGCTCTGACCCGTCCATACTCACCACTACCTATCTGCACTAACCCCTGGCCCCTCCATACTCACCACTACCTATCTACACTACCCACTGACCCCTCCATACTCACCACTACCTGTCTGCACTACCCACTAACCCCTCCATACTCACCACTACCTATCTGCACTACCCTCCTGACCCCTCCATACTCACCACTACCTATCTGCACTACCCACTGCCCCCTCCATACTCACCACTACCTATCTGCACTACCCTCCTGACCCCTCCATACTCACCACTACCTATCTGCACTACCCTCCTGAACCCTCCATACTCACCACTACCTATTTGCACTACCCACTGACCCCTCCATTCTCACCACTACCTATCTGCACTACCCTCCTGACCTCTCCACACTCACCACTACCTATCTGCACTACCCTCCTGACCCCTCCATACTCACCACTACCTATCTGCACTACCCTCCTGACACTCCATACTCACCACTACCTATCTGCCCTGCCCCCTGACCCCTCCATACTCACCACTACCTATCTGCACTACCCTCCTGACCCCTCCATACTCACCACTACCTATCTGCACTATCCACTGACCCCTCCATTCTCACCACTACCTATCTGCACTACCCACTGACCGCTGCATACTCACCACTACCTATCTGCTCTACCCACTGACCCCTCCATTCTCACCACTACCTATCTGCACTACCCACTGACCCCTCCATTCTCACCACTACCTATCTGCACTACCCAATGACCCCTCCATTCTCACCACTACCTATCTACACTTCCCACTGACCCCTCCATACTCACCACTATCTATCTGCACTACCATCCTGACCACTCCATACTCACCACTACCTATCTGCACTACCCTACTGACCACTGCATACTCAGCACTACCTATCTGCACTACCCACTGACCCCTCCATTCTCACCACTACCTATCTGCACTACCCACTGACCCCTCCATACTCACCACTACCTATCTGCACTACCTCCCTGACCCCTGCCTACTCACCACTACCTATCTGTACTACGCTCCTGAACCCTCCATACTCACCACTACCTATCTGCACTACCCTCCTGACCCCTCCATACTCACCACTACCTATCAGCACTACCCACTGACCCCTCCATACTCACCACTACCTATCTGCACTACCTCCATGACCCCTCCATACTCACCACTACCTATCTGCACTACCTCCCTGACCCCAGCCTACTCACCACTACCAATCTGCACAACCCACTGACCCCTCCATACTCAGCACTACCTATCTGCACTACCCACTGACATCTCCATACTCACCACTACCTATCTGCACTACCCTCCTGACCCCTCCATACTCACCACTACCTATCTGCACTACCCACTGACCCCTCCATACTCACCACTACCTATCTGCACTACCCCCTGATCCCTCCATACTCACCACTAGCTATCTGCCCTACCCCCTGACCTCTCCATACTCACCACTACCTATCTGCACTACCCTCCTGACCCCTCCATACTCACCACTTCCTATCTACACTACCCACTGACCCCTCCATACTCACCACTACCTATCTGCACTACCCTCCTGACCCCTCCATACTCACCACTACCTATCTGCACTACCCATTGACCCCTGCATACTCACCACTACCTATCTGCACTACCCACTGACCCCTCCATTCTCACCACTACCTATCTGCACTACCCACTGACCCCTCCATTCTCACCACTACCTATCTGCACTACCCACTGACCCCTCCATTCTCACCACTACCTATCTGCACTACCCAATGAACCCTCCATTCTCACCACTACCTATCTGCACTACCCACTGAACCCTCCTTACTCACCACTACCTATCTGCACTACCCTCCTGACCCCTGCATACTCACCACTACCGATCTGCACTACCCACTGACATCTCCATACTCACCACTACCTATCTGCACTACCCTCCTGACCCCTCCATACTCACCACTACCTATCTGCACTACCCACTGACCCCTGCATACTCACCACTACCTATCTGCACTACCCACTGACCCCTCCATTCTCCCCACTACCTATCTGCACTACCCACTGACCATTCCATTCTCACCACTACCAATCTGCACTACCCACTGACCCCTCCATACTCACCACTACCTTTCTGCACTACCCACTGACCCATCCATTCTCACCACTACCTATCTGCACTACCCTCCTGACCTCTCCACACTCACCACTACCTATCTGCACTACCCTCCTGGCCCCTCCATACTCACCACTACCTATCTGCCCTACCCCCTGACCCCTCCATACTCACCACTACCTATCTGCACTACCCTCCGGACCCCTCCATACTCACCACTACCTATCTGCACTACACATTGACCCCTCCATACTCACCACTACCTATTTGCACTACCCTCCTGACCCCTCCATACTCACCACTACCTATCTGCACTACCCTCCTGACCCCTCCATACTCACCACTACCTATCTGCACTACCCACTGACCCCTCCATACTCACCACTACCTATCTGCACTTCCCCCTGACCCCTCCATACTCACCACTAACTATCTGCCCTACCCCCTGACCCCTCCATACTCACCACTACCTATCTGCACTTCCCTCCTGACCCCTCCATACTCACCACTACCTATCTACACTACCCACTGACCCCTCCATACTCACCACTACCTATCTGCACTACCCACAGACCCCTCCATACTCACCACTACCTATTGCACTACCTCCCTGACCCCTGCCTACTCACCACTACCTATCTGCACTACCCTCCTGACCCCCGCATATTCACCACTACCTATCTGCACTACCCTCCTGACCCCTCTATACTCACCACTACCTATCTGCACTACCCACTGACCCCTCCATACTCACCACTACCTATCTGCCCTACCTCCTTACCCCTCCATACTCACCACTACCTATCTGCACTACCGACTGACCCCTCCATACTCACCACTACCTATCTGCACTTCCCTCCTGACCCCTCCATACTCACCACTACCTATCTGCACTACCCACTGACCCCTCCATACTCACCACTACCTATCTGCACTACCTCCCTGTCCCGTCCATGCTCAAAACTACCTATCTGCACTACCTACCTGACCCCTGCCTACTCATCACTACCTATCTGCACTAGCCACTGACCCCTCCATACTCACCACTACCTGTCTGCACTACCTCCCTGACCCCTGCCTACTCACCACTACCTATCTGCACTACCCTCCTGAACCCCCGCATACTCACCACTACCTATCTGTACTACCCACTGACCCCTCCATACTCACCACTACCTATCTACACTACCCGCTGACCCCTGTATACTCACCACTACCTATCTGCACTACCCTACTGACCCCTCCATACTCACCACTACCTATCTGCACTACCCTCCTGACCCCTGCATACTCACCACTACCTATCTGCACTACCCACTGACCCCTCCATTCTCACCACTACCTATCTGAATTACCCACATACCCCTGCATTCTCACCACTACCTATCTGCGCTACCCACTGACCGGTCCACTCTCACCACTACCTATCTGCACTACCCTCCTGACCCCTCCACTCTCACCACTACCTATCTGCACTACCCTCCTGACCCCTCCATACTCACCACTACCTATCTGCACTACCCTCCTGGCCCCTCCATTCTCACCACTACCTATCTGCCCTACCCCCTGACCCCTCCATACTCACCACTACCTATCTGCACTACCCTCCTGACCCCTCCATACTCACCACTACCTATCTGCACTACACATTGACCCCTCCATACTCACCACTACCTATTTGCACTACCCTCCTGACCCCTCCATACTCACCACTACCTATCTGCACTACCCTCCTGACCCCTCCATACTCACCACTACCTATCTGCACTACCCACTGACCCCTCCATACTCACCACTTCCTATCTGCACTTCCCCCTGACCCCTCCATACTCACCACTAACTATCTGCCCTACCCCCTGACCCCTCCATACTCACCACTACCTATCTGCACTTCCCTCCTGACCCCTCCATACTCACCACTACCTATCTACACTACCCACTGACCCCTCCATACTCACAACTACCTATCTGCACTACCCACAGACCCCTCCATACTCACCACTACCTATCTGCACTACCTCCCTGACCCCTGCCTACTCACCACTACCTATCTGCACTACCCTCCTGACCCCCGCATATTCACCACTACCTATCTGCACTACCCTCCAGACCCCTACATACTCACCACTACCTATCTGCACTACCAACTGACCCCTCCATACTCACCACTACCTATCTGCACTACCCTCCTGACCCATCCATACTCACCACTACCTATCTGCACTACCCACTGACCCCTGCATACTCACCACTACCTATCTGCACTACCCACTGACCCCTCCCTTCTCACCACTACCTATCTGCACTACCCACTGATCCCTGCATACTCACCACTACCTATCTGCACTACCCACTGACCCCTCCATTCTCACCACTACCTATCTGCACTACCCACTGACCCCTCCATTCTCACCACTACCTATCTGCACTACCCAATGAACCCTCCATTCTCACCACTACCTATCTGCACTACCCACTGAACCCTCCTTACTCACCACTACCTATCTGCACTACCCTCCTGACCCCTGCATACTCACCACTACCGATCTGCACTACCCACTGACATCTCCATACTCACCACTACCTATCTGCACTACCCTCCTGACCCCTCCATACTCACCACTACCTATCTGCACTACCCACTGACCCCTGCATACTCACCACTACCTATCTGCATTACCCACTGACCCCTCCATTCTCACCACTACCTATCTCCACTACCCACTGACCCCTCCATACTCACCACTACCTATCTGAAATACCCACTGACCACTCCATACTCACCACTACCTATCTGCACTACCCTCCTGACCCCTCCATACTCACCACTACCTATCTGCACTACCCACTGACCCCTGCATACACACCACTACCTATCTGCACTACCATCTTACCCCTCCATTCTCACCACTACCTATCTGCACTACCCACTGACCCCTCCATTCTCACCACTACCTATCTGCACTACCCTCCTGACCCCTCCATACTCACCACTACCTATCTGCACTACCCACTGACCCCTCCATACTCACCACTACCTATCTGCCCTACCTCCTTACCCCTCCATACTCACCACTACCTATCTGCACTACCGACTGACCCCTCCATACTCACCACTACCTATCTGCACTTCCCTCCTGACCCCTCCATACTCACCACTACCTATCTGCACTACCCACTGACCGCTGCATACTCACCACTACCTATCTGCTCTACCCACTGACCCCTCCATTCTCACCACTACCTATCTGCACTACCCACTGACCCCTCCATTCTCACCACTACCTATCTGCACTACCCAATGACCCCTCCATTCTCACCACTACCTATCTACACTTCCCACTGACCCCTCCATACTCACCACTATCTATCTGCACTACCATCCTGACCACTCCATACTCACCACTACCTATCTGCACTACCCTACTGACCACTGCATACTCAGCACTACCTATCTGCACTACCCACTGACCCCTCCATACTCACCACTACCTATCTGCACTACCTCCCTGACCCCTGCCTACTCACCACTACCTATCTGTACTACGCTCCTGAACCCTCCATACTCACCACTACCTATCTGCACTACCCTCCTGACCCCTCCATACTCACCACTACCTATCAGCACTACCCACTGACCCCTCCATACTCACCACTACCTATCTGCACTACCTCCATGACCCCTCCATACTCACCACTACCTATCTGCACTACCTCCCTGACCCCAGCCTACTCACCACTACCAATCTGCACAACCCACTGACCCCTCCATACTCAGCACTACCTATCTGCACTACCCACTGACATCTCCATACTCACCAATACCTATCTGCACTACCCTCCTGACCCCTCCATACTCACCACTACCTATCTGCACTACCCACTGACCCCTCCATACTCACCACTACCTATCTGCACTACCCCCTGATCCCTCCATACTCACCACTAGCTATCTGCCCTACCCCCTGACCTCTCCATACTCACCACTACCTATCTGCACTACCCTCCTGACCCCTCCATACTCACCACTTCCTATCTACACTACCCACTGACCCCTCCATACTCACCACTACCTATCTGCACTACCCTCCTGACCCCTCCATACTCACCACTACCTATCTGCACTACCCATTGACCCCTGCATACTCACCACTACCTATCTGCACTACCCACTGACCCCTCCATTCTCACCACTACCTATCTGCACTACCCACTGACCCCTCCATTCTCACCACTACCTATCTGCACTACCCACTGACCCCTCCATTCTAACCACTACCTATCTGCACTACCCAATGAACCCTCCATTCTCACCACTACCTATCTGCACTACCCACTGAACCCTCCTTACTCACCACTACCTATCTGCACTACCTTCCTGACCCCTGCTTTCTCACCACTACCGATCTGCACTACCCACTGACATCTCCATACTCACCACTACCTATCTGCACTACCCTCCTGACCCCTCCATACTCACCACTACCTATCTGCACTACCCTTGCTCTGACCCGTCCATACTCACCACTACCTATCTGCACTAACCCCTGGCCCCTCCATACTCACCACTACCTATCTACACTACCCACTGACCCCTCCATACTCACCACTACCTGTCTGCACTACCCACTAACCCCTCCATACTCACCACTACCTATCTGCACTACCCTCCTGACCCCTCCATACTCACCACTACCTATCTGCACTACCCACTGCCCCCTCCATACTCACCACTACCTATCTGCACTACCCTCCTGACCCCTCCATACTCACCACTACCTATCTGCACTACCCTCCTGAACCCTCCATACTCACCACTACCTATTTGCACTACCCACTGACCCCTCCATTCTCACCACTACCTATCTGCACTACCCTCCTGACCTCTCCACACTCACCACTACCTATCTGCACTACCCTCCTGACCCCTCCATACTCACCACTACCTATCTGCACTACCCTCCTGACACTCCATACTCACCACTACCTATCTGCCCTGCCCCCTGACCCCTCCATACTCACCACTACCTATCTGCACTACCCTCCTGACCCCTCCATACTCACCACTACCTATCTGCACTATCCACTGACCCCTCCATTCTCACCACTACCTATCTGCACTACCCACTGACCGCTGCATACTCACCACTACCTATCTGCTCTACCCACTGACCCCTCCATTCTCACCACTACCTATCTGCACTACCCACTGACCCCTCCATTCTCACCACTACCTATCTGCACTACCCAATGACCCCTCCATTCTCACCACTACCTATCTACACTTCCCACTGACCCCTCCATACTCACCACTATCTATCTGCACTACCATCCTGACCACTCCATACTCACCACTACCTATCTGCACTACCCTACTGACCACTGCATACTCAGCACTACCTATCTGCACTACCCACTGACCCCTCCATTCTCACCACTACCTATCTGCACTACCCACTGACCCCTCCATACTCACCACTACCTATCTGCACTACCTCCCTGACCCCTGCCTACTCACCACTACCTATCTGTACTACGCTCCTGAACCCTCCATACTCACCACTACCTATCTGCACTACCCTCCTGACCCCTCCATACTCACCACTACCTATCAGCACTACCCACTGACCCCTCCATACTCACCACTACCTATCTGCACTACCTCCATGACCCCTCCATACTCACCACTACCTATCTGCACTACCTCCCTGACCCCAGCCTACTCACCACTACCAATCTGCACAACCCACTGACCCCTCCATACTCAGCACTACCTATCTGCACTACCCACTGACATCTCCATACTCACCACTACCTATCTGCACTACCCTCCTGACCCCTCCATACTCACCACTACCTATCTGCACTACCCACTGACCCCTCCATACTCACCACTACCTATCTGCACTACCCCCTGATCCCTCCATACTCACCACTAGCTATCTGCCCTACCCCCTGACCTCTCCATACTCACCACTACCTATCTGCACTACCCTCCTGACCCCTCCATACTCACCACTTCCTATCTACACTACCCACTGACCCCTCCATACTCACCACTACCTATCTGCACTACCCTCCTGACCCCTCCATACTCACCACTACCTATCTGCACTACCCATTGACACCTGCATACTCACCACTACCTATCTGCACTACCCACTGACCCCTCCATTCTCACCACTACCTATCTGCACTACCCACTGACCCCTCCATTCTCACCACTACCTATCTGCACTACCCACTGACCCCTCCATTCTCACCACTACCTATCTGCACTACCCAATGAACCCTCCATTCTCACCACTACCTATCTGCACTACCCACTGAACCCTCCTTACTCACCACTACCTATCTGCACTACCCTCCTGACCCCTGCATACTCACCACTACCGATCTGCACTACCCACTGACATCTCCATACTCACCACTACCTATCTGCACTACCCTCCTGACCCCTCCATACTCACCACTACCTATCTGCACTACCCACTGACCCCTGCATACTCACCACTACCTATCTGCACTACCCACTGACCCCTCCATTCTCCCCACTACCTATCTGCACTACCCACTGACCATTCCATTCTCACCACTACCAATCTGCACTACCCACTGACCCCTCCATACTCACCACTACCTTTCTGCACTACCCACTGACCCATCCATTCTCACCACTACCTATCTGCACTACCCTCCTGACCTCTCCACACTCACCACTACCTATCTGCACTACCCACTGACCCATCCATACTCACCACTACCTATCTGCACTACCCACTGACCCCTCCATACTCACCACTACCTATCTGCACTACCCACTGACCCCTCCATACTCACCACTACCTATCTGCACTACCCTCCTGACCCCTCCATACTCTCCACTACCTATCTGCACTACCCACTGACCCCTCCAGTCACACCACTACCTATCTGCACTACCCACTGACCCCTCCATTCTCACCACTACCTATCTGCACTACCCTTCTGACCTCTCCACACTCACCACTACCTATCTGCACTACCCTCCTGACCCCTCCATACTCACCACTACCTATCTGCCCTGCCCTCTGACCCCTCCATACTCACCACTACATATCTGCGCTACCCTCCTGACCCCTCCATTTTCAACCCTACCTATCTGCACTACCCGCTGACCCCTCCATTCTCACCACTACCTATCTGCACTACCCTCCTGACCACTCCATACTCACCAGTACCTATCTGCACTACCCTCCTGACCCCTGCATACTCACCACTACCTATCTGCACTACCTCCCTGACCCCTGCCTACTCACCACTACCAATCTGCACTACCCACTGACCCCTCCATACTCACCACTACCTTTCTGCACTACCCACTGACCTCTCCACACTCACCACTACCTATCTGCACTACACTCCTGACCCCTCCATACTCACCACTACCTATCTGCACTACCCTCCTGACCCCTCCATACTCACCTCTACCTATCTGCACTACCTCCCTGATCCCTCCATACTCACCACTACCTATCTGCACTACCTCCCTGACCCCTGCCTACTCACCATTACCTACCTGCATTACCCTCCTGACCCCCGCATACTCACCACTACCTATCTGTACTACCCACTGACCCCTCCATTCTCACCACTACCTATCTGCATTACCCACTGACCCCTCCATACTCACCACTACCTATCTGCACTACCTCCCTGACCCCTCACTACTCACCACTACCTATCTGCACTACCTTCCTGACCCCTGCATACTCACCACTACCGATCTGCACTACCCACTGACATCTCCATTCTCACCACTACCTATCTGCACTACCCACTGACCCCTCCATTCTCAACACTACCTATCTGCACTACCCAATGAACCCTCCATACTCACCACTACCTATCTGCACTACCCACGGACCCCTGCATACTCACCACTACCTATCTGCACTACCCACTGAACCCTCCATTCTCTCCACTACCTATCTGCACTACCCTCCTGACCCCTCCATACTCACCACTACTTATCTACACTACCTACTGAACCCTCCATACTCACCACTACCTATCTGCACTACCCACTGACCCCTCCATACTCACCACTACCTATCTGCACTACCCTCCTGACGCCTGCATACTCACCACTACCTATCTGCACTACCTCCCTAACCCCTGCCTACTCACCACTACCAATCTGCACTACCCACTGACCCCTCCATACTCACCACTACCTATCTGCACTACCCACTGACCCCTGTATACTCACCACTACCTATCTGCACTACCCACTGAACCCTCCATTCTCACCACTACCTATCTGCACTACCAACTGACATCTCCATACTCACCACTACCCATCTGCCCTACCCCCTGACCCCTCCATACTCACCACTACCTATCTGCACTACCTCCCTGACCCCTGCCTACTCATCACTACCTATCTGCACTACCCACTGACCCCTCCACACTCACCACTACATATCTGCACTACCTCCCTGACCCCTGCCTACTCACCACTACCTATCTGTACTACCCACTGACCCCTCCATTCTCACCACTACCTATCTGCATTACCCACATACCCCTGCATACTCACCACTACCTATCTGCACTAACCCCTGGCCCCTCCATACTCACCACTACCTATCTACACTACCCACTGACCCCTCCATACTCACCACTACCTGTCTGCACTACCCACTAACCCCTCCATACTCACCACTACCTATCTGCACTACCCTCCTGACCCCTCCATACTCACCACTACCTATCTGCACTACCCACTGCCCCCTCCATACTCACCACTACCTATCTGCACTACCCTCCTGACCCCTCCATACTCACCACTACCTATCTGCACTACCCTCCTGAACCCTCCATACTCACCACTACCTATTTGCACTACCCACTGACCCCTCCATTCTCACCACTACCTATCTGCACTACCCTCCTGACCTCTCCACACTCACCACTACCTATCTGCACTACCCTCCTGACCCCTCCATACTCACCACTACCTATCTGCACTACCCTCCTGACACTCCATACTCACCACTACCTATCTGCCCTGCCCCCTGACCCCTCCATACTCACCACTACCTATCTGCACTACCCTCCTGACCCCTCCATACTCACCACTACCTATCTGCACTATCCACTGACCCCTCCATTCTCACCACTACCTATCTGCACTACCCACTGACCGCTGCATACTCACCACTACCTATCTGCTCTACCCACTGACCCCTCCATTCTCACCACTACCTATCTGCACTACCCACTGGCCCCTCCATTCTCACCACTACCTATCTGCACTACCCAATGACCCCTCCATTCTCACCACTACCTATCTACACTTCCCACTGACCCCTCCATACTCACCACTACCTATCTGCACTACCATCATGACCACTCCATACTCACCACTACCTATCTGCACTACCCTACTGACCACTGCATACTCAGCACTACCTATCTGCACTACCCACTGACCCCTACATACTCACCACTACCTATCTGCACTACCTCCCTGACCCCTGCCTACTCACCACTACCTATCTGTACTACGCTCCTGAACCCTCCATACTCACCACTACCTATCTGCACTACCCTCCTGACCCCTCCATACTCACCACTACCTATCAGCACTACCCACTGACCCCTCCATACTCACCACTACCTATCTGCACTACCTCCATGACCCCTCCATACTCACCACTACCTATCTGCACTACCTCCCTGACCCCAGCCTACTCACCACTACCAATCTGCACAACCCACTGACCCCTCCATACTCAGCACTACCTATCTGCACTACCCACTGACATCTCCATACTCACCACTACCTATCTGCACTACCCTCCTGACCCCTCCATACTCACCACTACCTATCTGCACTACCCACTGAACCCTCCATACTCACCACTACCTATCTGCACTACCCCCTGACCCCTCCATACTCACCACTAGCTATCTGCCCTACCCCCTGACCTCTCCATACTCACCACTACCTATCTGCACTACCCTCCTGACCCCTCCATACTCACCACTTCCTATCTACACTACCCACTGACCCCTCCATACTCACCACTACCTATCTGCACTACCCACTGACCCCTCCATACTCACCACTACCTATCTGCACTACCCACTGACCCCTCCATACTCACCACTACCTATCTGCACTACCCTCCTGACCCCTCCATACTCACCACTATCTATCTGCACTACCCATTGACCCCTGCATACTCACCACTACCTATCTGCACTACCCACTGACCCCTCCATTCTCACCACTACCTATCTGCACTACCCACTGACCCCTCCATTCTCACCACTACCTATCTGCACTACCCACTGACCCCTCCATTCTCACCACTACCTATCTGCACTACCCAATGAACCCTCCATTCTCACCACTACCTATCTGCACTACCCACTGAACCCTCCTTACTCACCACTACCTATCTGCACTACCCTCCTGACCCCTGCATACTCACCACTACCGATCTGCACTACCCACTGACATCTCCATACTCACCACTACCTATCTGCACTACCCTCCTGACCCCTCCATACTCACCACTACCTATCTGCACTACCCACTGACCCCTGCATACTCACCACTACCTATCTGCACTACCCACTGACCCCTCCATTCTCCCCACTACCTATCTGCACTACCCACTGACCCCTCCATTCTCACCTCTACCTATCTGCACTACCCAATGAACCCTCCATTCTCACCACTACCTATCTGCTCTACCCACTGAACCCTCCTTACTCACCACTACCTATCTGCACTACCTTCCTGACCCCTGCATACTCACCACTACCGATCTGCACTACCCACTGACATCTCCATACTCACCACTACCTATCTGCACTACCCTCCTGACCCCTCCATACTCTCCACTACCTATCTGCACTACCCACTGACCCCTCCATACTCACCACTACCTATCTGCCCTACCCCCTGACCCCTCCATACTCACCACTCCCTATCTGCACTACCCTCCTGACCCCTCCATACTCACCACTACCTATCTGCACTACCCTCCTGACCCCTCCATACTCACCACTACCTATCTACACTACCCACTGACCCCTCCATACTCACCACTACCTATCTCCACTACCCACTGACCCCTCCATACTCATCACTACCTATCTGCACTACCCACTGACCCCTCCATACTCACCACTACCTATCTGCACTACCTCCCTGACCCCTGCCTACTCATCACTACCTATCTGCACTACCCACTGACCCCTCCATACTCACCACTACCTATCTGCACTACCTCCCTGACCCCTGCCTACTCACCACTACCTATCTGCACTACCCTCTTGACCCCCGCATATTCACCACTACCGATCTGTACTACCCACTGACCCCTCCATACTCACCACTACCTATCTGCACTACCCTCCTGAACCCTCCATACTTACCACTACCTATCTGCACTACCCACTGACCCCTCCATACTCACCACTACCTATCTGCACTACCTCCCTGACCCCCGTATACTCACCACTACCTATCTGCACTTTTTCTCCTGACCCCTCCATACTCACCAGTCCCTATCTGCACTACCCTCCTGACCCCTGCATACTCACCACTACCTATCTGCACTACCCACTGACCCCTTAATACTCACCACTACCTATCTGCACTACCCACTGACCATTCCATTCTCACCACTACCAATCTGCACTACCCACTGACCCCTCCATACTCACCACTACCTTTCTGCACTACCCACTGACCCATCCATTCTCACCACTACCTATCTGCACTACCCTCCTGACCTCTCCACACTCACCACTACCTATCTGCACTACCCACTGACCCATCCATACTCACCACTACCTATCTGCACTACCCACTGACCCCTCCATACTCACCACTACCTATCTGCACTACCCACTGACCCCTCCATACTCACCACTACCTATCTGCACTACCCTCCTGACCCCTCCATACTCTCCACTACCTATCTGCACTACCCACTGACCCCTCCAGTCACACCACTACCTATCTGCACTACCCACTGACCCCTCCATTCTCACCACTACCTATCTGCACTACCCTTCTGACCTCTCCACACTCACCACTACCTATCTGCACTACCCTCCTGACCCCTCCATACTCACCACTACCTATCTGCCCTGCCCTCTGACCCCTCCATACTCACCACTACATAACTGCGCTACCCTCCTGACCCCTCCATTTTCAACCCTACCTATCTGCACTACCCGCTGACCCCTCCATTCTCACCACTACCTATCTGCACTACCCTCCTGACCACTCCATACTCACCAGTACCTATCTGCACTACCCTCCTGACCCCTGCATACTCACCACTACCTATCTGCACTACTTCCCTGACCCCTGCCTACTCACCACTACCAATCTGCACTACCCACTGACCCCTCCATACTCACCACTACCTTTCTGCACTACCCACTGACCTCTCCACACTCACCACTACCTATCTGCACTACCCTCCTGACCCCTCCATACTCACAACTACCTATCTGCACTACCCTCCTGACCCCTCCATACTCACCTCTACCTATCTGCACTACCTCCCTGATCCCTCCATACTCACCACTACCTATCTGCACTACCTCCCTGACCCCTGCCTACTCACCATTACCTATCTGCATTACCCTCCTGACCCCCGCATACTCACCACTACCTATCTGTACTACCCACTGACCCCTCCATTCTCACCACTACCTATCTGCATTACCCACTGACCCCTCCATACTCACCACTACCTATCTGCACTACCTCCCTGACCCCTCACTACTCACCACTACCTATCTGCACTACCTTCCTGACCCCTGCATACTCACCACTACCGATCTGCACTACCCACTGACATCTCCATTCTCACCACTACCTATCTGCACTACCCACTGACCCCTCCATTCTCAACACTACCTATCTGCACTACCCAATGAACCCTCCATACTCACCACTACCTATCTGCACTACCCACGGACCCCTGCATACTCACCACTACCTATCTGCACTACCCACTGAACCCTCCATTCTCTCCACTACCTATCTGCACTACCCTCCTGACCCCTCCATACTCACCACTACCTATCTACACTACCTACTGACCCCTCCATACTCACCACTACCTATCTGCACTACCCACTGACCCCTCCATACTCACCACTACCTATCTGCACTACCCTCCTGACGCCTGCATACTCACCACTACCTATCTGCACTACCTCCCTAACCCCTGCCTACTCACCACTACCAATCTGCACTACCCACTGACCCCTCCATACTCACCACTACCTATCTGCACTACCCACTGACCCCTGTATACTCACCACTACCTATCTGCACTACCCACTGAACCCTCCATTCTCACCACTACCTATCTGCACTACCAACTGACCCCTCCATACTCACCACTACCCATCTGCCCTACCCCCTGACCCCTCCATACTCACCACTACCTATCTGCACTACCTCCCTGACTCCTGCCTACTCATCACTACCTATCTGCACTACCCACTGACCCCTCCACACTCACCACTACATATCTGCACTACCACCCTGACCCCTGCCTACTCACCACTACCTATCTGTGCTACCCACTGACCCCTCCATTCTCACCACTACCTATCTGCATTACCCACATACCCCTGCATACTCACCACTACCTATCTGCACTACACACTGACCCCTGCATACTCACCACTACCTATCTGCACTACCCACGGACCCCTGCATACTCACCACTACCTATCTGCACTACCCACTGCCCCCTCCATTCTCACCACTACCTATCTACACTACCCACTAACCCCTCCATTCTCACCACTACCTATCTGCACTACCCTCCTGACCCCTCCATACTCACCACTACCTATCTACACTACCCACTGACCCCTCCATACTCACGACTACCTATCTGCACTACCCACTGACCCCACCATACTCACCACTACCTATCTGCACTACCCACTGACCATTCCATTCTCACCACTACCAATCTGCACTACCCACTGACCCCTCCATACTCACCACTTCCTTTCTGCACTACCCACTGACCCCTCCATTCTCACCACTACCTATCTGCACTACCCTCCTGACCTCTCCACACTCACCACTACCTATCTGCACTACCCACTGACCCCTCCATACTCACCACTACCTATCTGCACTACCCACTGACCCCTCCATACTCACCACTACCTATCTGCACTACCCTCCTGACCCCTCCATACTCTCCACTACCTATCTGCACTACCCACTGACCCCTCCAGTCACACCACTACCTATCTGCACTACCCACTGACCCCTCCATTCTCACCACTACCTATCTGCACTACCCTTCTGACCTCTCCACACTCACCACTACCTATCTGCACTACCCTCCTGACCCCTCCATACTCACCACTACCTATCTGCCCTGCCCTCTGACCCCTCCATACTCACCACTACCTATCTGCGCTACCCTCCTGACCCCTCCATTTTCAACCCTACCTATCTGCACTACCCGTTGACCCCTCCATTCTCACCACTACCTATCTGCACTACCCACTGACCCCTCCATTCTTACCACTACCTATCTGCACTACCCTCCTGACCACTCCATACTCACCAGTACCTATCTGCACTACCCTCCTGACCCCTGCATACTCACCACTACCTATCTGCACTACCTCCCTGACCCCTGCCTACTCACCACTACCAATCTGCACTACCCACTGACCCCTCCATACTCACCACTACCTTTCTGCACTACCCACTGACCCCTCCATTCTCACCACTACCTATCTGCACTACCCTCCTGACCTCTCCACACTCACCACTACCTATCTGCACTACCCTCCTGACCCCTCCATACTCACCACTACCTATCTGCACTACCCTCCTGACCCCTCCATACTCACCACTACCTATCTGCACTATCTCCCTGACCCCTCCATACTCACCACTACCTATCTGCACTACCTCCCTGACCCCTGCCTACTCACCATTACCTATCTGCATTACCCTCCTGACCCCCGCATACTCACCACTACCTATCTGTACTACCCACTGACCCCTCCATTCTCACCACTACCTATCTGCATTACCCACTGACCCCTCCATACTCACCACTACCTATCTGCACTACCTCCCTGACCCCTCACTACTCACCACTACCGATCTGCACTACCCACTGACATCTCCATTCTCATCACTACCTATCTGCACTACCCTCCTGACCCCTCCATTCTCAACACTACCTATCTGCACTACCCAATGAACCCTCCATACTCACCACTACCTATCTGCACTACCCACTGAACCCTCCATTCTCTCCACTACCTATCTGCACTACCCTCCTGACCCCTCCATACTCACCACTACCTATCTTCTCTACCCACTGACCCCTCCATACTCACCACTACCTATCTGCACTACCCACTGACCCCTCCATTCTCACCACTACCTATCTGCACTACCCTCCTGAACCCTCCACACTCACCACTACCTATCTGCACTACCTCCCTGACCCCTGCCTACTCACCACTACCAATCTGCACTACCCACTGACCCCTCCACACTCACCACTACCTATCTGCACTACCCACTGACCCCTCCATTCTCACCACTACCTATCTACACTACCCACTGACCCCTCCATACTCACCACTACCTATCTGCACTACCCTCCTGACCCCTCCACACTCACCACTACCTATCTGCACTACCCTCCTGACCCCTCCATACTCACCACTACCTATCTGCACTACCCTCCTGACCCCTCCATACTCACCACTACCTATCTGCACTACCCACTGACCCCTCCATACTCACCACTACCTATCTGCACTACCTCCCTGACCCCTCCATACTCACCACTACCTATCTGCACTACCTCCCTGACCCCTGCCTACTCACCACTACCAATCTGCACTACCCTCCTGACCCCTCCACACTCACCACTACCTATCTGCACTACCCTCCTGACCCCTCCATACTCACCACTACCTATCTGCACTACCCACTGACCCCTCCATACTCACCACTACCTATCTGTATTACCCTCCTGACGCCTGCCTACTCACCACTACCTATCTGCACTATCTCCCTGACCCCTCCATACTCACCACTACCTATCTGCACTACCTCCCTGACCCCTGCCTACTCACCATTACCTATCTGCATTACCCTCCTGACCCCCGCATACTCACCACTACCTATCTGTACTACCCACTGACCCCTCCATTCTCACCACTACCTATCTGCATTACCCACTGACCCCTCCATACTCACCACTACCTATCTGCACTACCTCCCTGACCCCTCACTACTCACCACTACCGATCTGCACTACCCACTGACATCTCCATTCTCATCACTACCTATCTGCACTACCCTCCTGACCCCTCCATTCTCAACACTACCTATCTGCACTACCCAATGAACCCTCCATACTCACCACTACCTATCTGCACTACCCACGGACCCCTGCATACTCACCACTACCTATCTGCACTACCCACTGAACCCTCCATTCTCTCCACTACCTATCTGCACTACCCTCCTGACCCCTCCATACTCACCACTACCTATCTTCTCTACCCACTGACCCCTCCATACTCACCACTACCTATCTGCACTACCCACTGACCCCTCCATTCTCACCACTACCTATCTGCACTACCCTCCTGAACCCTCCACACTCACCACTACCTATCTGCACTACCTCCCTGACCCCTGCCTACTCACCACTACCAATCTGCACTACCCACTGACCCCTCCACACTCACCACTACCTATCTGCACTACCCACTGACCCCTCCATTCTCACCACTACCTATCTACACTACCCACTGACCCCTCCATACTCACCACTACCTATCTGCACTACCCTCCTGACCCCTCCACACTCACCACTACCTATCTGCACTACCCTCCTGACCCCTCCATACTCACCACTACCTATCTGCACTACCCTCCTGACCCCTCCATACTCACCACTACCTATCTGCACTACCCACTGACCCCTCCATACTCACCACTACCTATCTGCACTACCTCCCTGACCCCTCCATACTCACCACTACCTATCTGCACTACCTCCCTGACCCCTGCCTACTCACCACTACCAATCTGCACTACCCTCCTGACCCCTCCACACTCACCACTACCTATCTGCACTACCCTCCTGACCCCTCCATACTCACCACTACCTATCTGCACTACCCACTGACCCCTCCATACTCACCACTACCTATCTGTATTACCCTCCTGACGCCTGCCTACTCACCACTACCAATCTGCACTACCCACTGACCCCTCCATACTCACCACTACCTATCTGCACTACCCACTGACCCCTGTATACTCACCACTACCTATCTGCACTACCCACTGAACCCTCCATTCTCACCACTACCTATCTGCACTACCAACTGACATCTCCATACTCACCACTACCCATCTGCCCTACCCCCTGACCCCTCCATACTCACCACTACCTATCTGCACTACCTCCCTGACCCCTGCCTACTCATCACTACCTATCTGCACTACCCACTGACCCCTCCACACTCACCACTACATATCTGCACTACCTCCCTGACCCCTGCCTACTCACCACTACCTATCTGTACTACCCACTGACCCCTCCATTCTCACCACTACCTATCTGCATTACCCACATACCCCTGCATACTCACCACTACCTATCTGCACTACACACTGACCCCTGCATACTCACCACTACCTATCTGCACTACCCACGGACCCCTGCATACTCACCACTACCTATCTGCACTACCCACTGCCCCCTCCATTCTCACCACTACCTATCTACACTACCCACTAACCCCTCCATTCTCACCACTACCTATCTGCACTACCCTCCTGACCCCTCCATACTCACCACTACCTATCTACACTACCCACTGACCCCTCCATACTCACGACTACCTATCTGCACTACCCACTGACCCCACCATACTCACCCCTACCTATCTGCACTACCCACTGACCCCTCCATACTCACCACTTCCAATCTGCACTACCCACTGACCCCTCCATACTTACCACTACCTATCTGCACTACCCTCCTGACCCCTCCATACTCACCACTACCTATCTGCACTACCCCTTGACCCCTCCATACTCACCACTACCTATCTGCACTACCCTCCTGACCCCTCCATACTCACCACTACCTATCTGCACTACCCACTGACCCCTCCATACTCACCACTACCTAACTGCACTACCCACTGACCCCTCCATACTCACCACTACCTATCTGCACTACCTCCCTGACCCCTCCATACTCACCACTACCTATCTGCACTACCTCCCTGACCCCTGCCTACTCACCACTACCAATCTGCACTACCCACTGACCCCTCCACACTCACCACTACCTATCTACACTACCCACTAACCCCTCCATACTCACCACTACCTATCTGCACTACCCACTGATCCCTGCATACTCACCACTACCTATCTGCACTACCCACTGACCCCTCCATTCTCACCACTACCTATCTGCACTACCCACTGACCCCTCCATTCTCACCACTACCTATCTGCACTATCCACTGACCCTTGCATAAGGGGCAACACGACAATGGGTATTGCATAAGGGGCACTACTGCAGTGGGCATTAGGTCTAAGGGGCACTACTGCTGTGGGCATTGTATAAGGGGCACTACTATTGTGGGCATTATGTGTTTTAGGGGAATTACTACTGTGGGCATTGTTTATTAAGGGCACAAATGTGGGTATTGTGTAAAAGGGGCACTGCTATGTGTCATACATGAATAAGGGACACTGCTGCAGTATGTGGTGTAATGTGAATCAAGATTGTGCTACTGTATGGCGTAATTTGAATTGGGAATACTATTGTGTGAATTTCCCCCACTTCTTTTGAGACCATGCCCCTTTTTTCAGCGCGCGCCCTTTGGCCCGCGCTGTCCCTTTTTAAAAGAAGCGCCAAGGGAGGGGGGGGGAATGAGTTCCACCACTTCTCTAGGACCTAGAAAAATCAAGAGATCCAAAATGCGCAAAATAAATCAAAAGCTGCCCGTGTGGCACAGAGAAAGCCTTCACCAAACTTAACAACAGTCCTTAAACACACAAATTGTGCCACACAGTGGCGCTTGAGATTGAATAAAAAAAAGTAAGTGAGTGAAGGAGCTGTACCCATCATGAAAGCTCCTTCACTCGCTTGCTCTAACAAGGTCACTAGAGGAAATACATTACCTCTGTGTCTCGCACAGAACTCGCCGATGCCTGCAGTACGCAGTCTATTACATTTACCCCCGTGTGTACAAAGATGTGCCCGCCTCTCCGCAGCATAGGAGCCAATTGCTAGAGGCTGGAAAATCTAATACTCCCACCTCTCCTGGGTCCATGTACCGAGAGTGTCCAGGTGAGGCTGTGGGCGACTCAAAACGATTAAAACATCTGAGGGGCATCCTGGCTACACCCTTGATCCTGTGGACTACCAAATAATTCACCATTTGGTGATATATGCTGTTTTTTTTATATTTAAATGTGAGTGTGATATGCATAAATAAATGTGTGGTGTTTTATGACAATATTGCACTATCAGTTTTTTTATCCTTCTTTCTTTGAGATACCAAGTATATGGAAGGAACCTTATTGTTATCCCTCACATCACCTGATAAACAGAAGTCTGTTGTGAACAAACTACAGGAATCTTTGTGTTAAAGAACTTTGAAAGTACTTTTTTTTATTCAATCTCAAGCACCACTGTGTGACACAATTTGTGTGTTTAAGGACTTCTCTAGGACCACTTTAAGCACTGCCCAAAGCAGTTAGTAAGATCTGTTTGTTGATGAAAATACACTAATACTTTTCAGTAAATGCATGTAGCTATAGGGATCATTGTGCCGTATAACCAATGCAGGGAAATTATTTCAATGATCCCATTTGAATGCATATATCTTTTTTTTTTAAATATATATATAACAGCTTCATAATGGGGGTAAGGTGCAATCAGGGTGATTGCTAGACTCTTCAAGGAGCCAGGGAGAGTTCTGCTATTTCAGGGAGAGATGGCAAGTATGAGTAGTACCCCTTATACATGTTACACCACAGTAGAGCCCCTTATACCCGTTACACCATACAGTAGGACCCCCCCTTATACATGTTACACCACAGCAGCGTTGCTTATACACATTATACCATAGAAGAGCCCCTTGTACATGTTACACGACACAGTAGTACCCCGTATACATGTTACACCACATCATACTTGCCGACAATCTGGCTGCTCCTTCCGGGAGGGAGCAGCCAGATCGGCAGAACAGAGGGTGTGGCCGGCAAAAGGGGGCGGTCCAAAGGAGCTGAGGTCTGTTTGTGGGCGTGACAGGGGGTGGGGCCACGCGATCACGTCATTTTAGCCCCGCCCCCGCTACACAATGAGGAAAAAAGGCATTGCGAAGCAGGGGGCGGGGCCAAAATTACGCGAATCGCGTCAGCGGCCCCCCGCTGCGGGGGTTAATCAGGTAATGGGGAGGGGGGATCGGTGGCAGGCGGGAGGCTTACCTGCCTTTCCGGGGGGGCGGGAGCTGCACCCGTTTATCGGGAGGCTCCCGCCCGAATCGGGAGGGTAGGCAACCCTGCACCACATTAGATTTGCATATACACATTATACCATAGAAGAGCCCCTTATACACGTTACACCACACTGTAGTACCCCTTATATATTTTACACTACAGTAGAACCGCTTATACACATTACACCGTAGAAGAGCCCCTTATACACATTATACCTTTGTAGATTCCCTTTTCCTCCTCATTCCTCATCATCATTCCTCCTTCCCGTCCCCGCACTGCACCAGCACACACACACACGCATACTTGTTTTGTGACCTTTTCAGGACCCATGACTGGATCGTCCATCATGGGGACGCCTGCTTCCCATTGCCCAAACAGCTTGATCAGCAACCCGTGCCTGCTGGCGGGTATCTATATCATATCACCATGTGCCGTATAGCTTGCTGACAGAAACCGGACACCATTATGCCTCACCGGGATCTGACCTAGTTAGTTTTTCCTAACAATGTGGGTACTCCCTATGCCTCACCGGGACCTAGTCAGGTATTCCTAACCATGTGGGTACGCCCTTTGCTATGACCACTTA